>ML794204.1:19083-36309 GCA_009831015.1 Picea engelmannii | reverse complement strand
TAGATACTTGGTGCTACCATGCCAAAACAAAGTCATTTATGGCCTCCAAATGGCCCCGAAAGTTTAAGAGAATTTTTTTTTTAGAAAAACTACCAAGATTTGGAACCATTCGAAATTAGTCGAACATGTGGGTTGTTGACTAAATTATTGTCACTAATGTCAAAGGTAAGTAGTCAAATATAAATATTTAAAGGGAAGGTGACTTTAAGAAATACAAAATGGAAGTGGATTAGAAATAAAGTTATGTGAAAGTGGATTAAATATGAAGTTACGTGAAACTGAATTAAATATGAAGTTATGTGAAATTAGATCGAATAAGAAGTGATGCAAAAGTGGATTAAACATGAAGTTATGTGAAAGTGGATTAAAAATAAAAAGTGAAGCTAGAGTAAAAGTGCACATGGTATTTTTCCATGGTTTTAAAACCCATTATCGTATTTTTTCTATGGTGTGTTGAAAAGTAAATTAAAAAAAGGGAAACTAATTATTTTTGTAATTAAATTCATGTATTTTCAAATGTACATAAATTTTCATGTAGAGTTAATGGTATAACATATAAGAAGAAGAGGATTGTTAGTGAAGTGTGTGGGGTGTGAAGAGAGGAAATCTAATATTTACATATGATAATATAACATGAAAAATATTGAATATTATTTAAAAATGGAGAGAGTGACAAAGAGTGTGATGATCCAACCAACATATCTTGAAAAAGGACAAGGAGCGAGCATCGAGCATATCTGATAAAGGAAGAATAAGTGAGTCTTGAGATGATATGGAGAAAGTAGAAGGAGTGAGCACATAGAAGATTTGGAGAAAGAAGAAGTAGAAAGCATGGAGAAGATCCAGAAAAAGTAAAAGTAAGAAGCATAGATCATATTTGGTGAAGACAGAAGAAGAAAAAAAAAAATGAAGAAAATGCATATGAAAAGCTTGTAAACTTATAAGTAGGTTATCTCCTACAAAACAAATAGTTACAGGGATTAGTATCTCTAGTAGGTTGGATCCTACAAATAATAGTAGGTATTGGTGTTTCCAGTTGGTCGATGCCTACAAACAACAATACGGATTGGTGTCTCTGATAGGTTGGTGCCTACAAATTTATAAAAAGATTTTTTTGCGGTTTTCTACTGAAAGGGTTCCACGGAAAATATTGTTCCTTCTAGTTGTTAAATTTATGTGATTACTTAATTATGGTTTATGAGTGTTAAAAATCAAAATATAGACTTATATTAATTCACCTCCCCTCTCAATATAAGTGTGTGCTCAAAAATTGGCATCAGAGCAAGGTTCCTTCGTAAAAAATCCAACCACTTGAAAGTAGATCTCGTGAGCACACATGGTGGGTCAGGAAGGTTTCTCTACAAAGAGGGATCCATTGTTTGAAGGAACAAACTATGCCTTTTCAGTATAAGGATGTGAACATATATAGTGGCCCTTGGTTTTGATATTTGGAAATCATTCTTGACTAGTTATATAGCCCCAACAACTCCACCAACATATATTTCTAGGAAAAAGGCTAGTGAAAATTATGCAAAATCTATGAGCGCCATGTTGTGCGGTCTTTCAAAATTACAGTTTGTCAAAATAATGCATTGAAAATCAGTGAAATAAATTTGGGACAAATGTAAAAATATCCATGAAGGAAATGACAAGGTCAATAAGTCTAAGCTCCAAATTCATAGAAGACAGTTCAAGATTCTAAAGAAGAAAGATGAATAAAATCTTGCATCTTATCTCCTCCATGTATACTAAATTGTAAACACCATTATAATTCATAGTGCCCTTAATGAGTTCTAAATGCTGTTTTAGTAATATTTGATTATTATCTATTTTCGAAAACGAAGAACTTGGTGAAACAATTGCATAACCAATGACTTTGAAAAAAGGTGTTGAGGTCACTCCTCTTAATATTTGATTCCAAATTTTATGTTGATTTATGTAGCTTCGAGAGGTATTCTCACTAGATTCCAAGGTTCCAAGCATGTGGGAGTTTTTGTTGGCACCAATTTTGACTTTTGTTCCAATGAAATTGGCCTAGAAATGAGGCTAGGACCTCATGGGAAAGTTGATAGGATTTGTGGGTTTGTGTGGGGGTGCCACACCCACAAAGAGGATAAAACTATTCTATTTAATTTTTGAGTTTAGGAAGGGGTCCTAAACTCACTCATTGGACTCGTGTATAAAGGAGAGATGTCATTGTGACATTACATCATCATAGTCTAAGAATGGAGTTATCATAAGTGAGTTTGCACTTGTGCTAGGAGGCTTGGTGATTTCAACAAAGGGAAATTATGCTAGGGTGGAAAAGCAATCATAAGGTCAACGACTCCCTAGTTTTTGTTCTTTGCATGGAAAGACAAACCTCCCATGTGGGAGAAAGAGAGAATATCAGAAGGAAGATATTGTATGAAGTGGAGTGAGTTGTACTAAGTGTTCATATATATTTTCACATGTACGTGGGTTATTGTGGGAACAATCGCATATATACGTGGATTGTTGTAGGAACCGTCGCGTACAACCATACAAACTCTTTTGGGAAGGGGAAGGTTCATACAAGATGATGAAAGGTGACCTCAACAGGTTGTACAGGTCGTCTGCAATAGATTTGTTGGCAAAGAATATTTCCAGGATACTGTTGAGATTTGGTTTTCTGATTCGTATGGTTATTGGAGAACAAGGTTGTTCTCAATTTTGGTGACTTTCGAGGACATATTTGTCCTCATATTTTGGTGATATTGTATTATTTGGGAGGTATGGATTTTCCCTTAAGATTTATGATGATGACAATATTGTAGAATTGAAATTGTGTTTCATATATGTGATGATTTATCTCTGATTTTTTTTGTTTCCGCTGCATATATTTTCAGTCAATAATTTTCAGCGTAGAATTTTGTTGTGATAACATCTAGGGAGTTATTATTTGTTAACTAGGAAGAAATTTATCATATCTAAAAATTACTCATATAGAGTTGCATGTGAAAATTGAAATGGTATCAGAGCTTGGTATTTGAGGAGAAGGGATTCATCTTCAAACACCTTGTTGGCTACAACACTGCAAGAGTGTTGCACTTGTTCTTATTATTTTTCTTTTTACGGGAAGGTCAAGATGGTGAATACATTGAAGCTTGAGGATAAGTTGGAAGGGGAAACCAACTTCCAGTATTGGAAAGTGAGGTTTCTCCTTCTGTTGGAGGAGAATGACCTCAAGGAGTATGTTAAGGATGTGGTTCCTAGCCCAACGGATCCAGTAGATTTGGCATTTCACAAGAAGAGGGATGTGAAGGCCAAGTGAATATTTCTAGAGTCTGTGAAGGAACAGTTGAATCCTCACATTGTTTAGAAAGAAACTTCCAAGGATATCTATGAATATTTAGTGGTTCTATACAAAAATAAGAATACCGACAATATGCTACACTTGAAGCATCAAGTTTAGATTGTCATGATTAATGGTGAAGACACAGTTGTCAATTACCTTATGAAGATTAATAATATCTAAGATCATATCAAATTCATTGGATGAGACAATTAAAGATGTTGAGATGGTGAATGTAGCCTTGAGAGGTATTCCCTGGTCTTGCAAACCATTTATGCAAGGGATCTATGCATGGCACAAGTTACTATACTTTGATATATTATGGATCCAAGAAGAGACCTAGTTAGCATCCAAGGATGATATAGATGGTATGGTGAAGAGTAGCAGTGATGAGAACCATGCCCTTGTATCCCACACTAGAAATGGAAAAAGGGGTTCTCCAGATAGAAGAGGTCCATTAGGGACAAGGGATTCTCCAGAGAGAGAATCATCTCCAGAGCTGTGACAGAAGAAGGATATTTGTAAGATCATATTTTATGATTTCCATGACTTTGGTCATTATGATTCATAGTGTCCATGTTGGCTCAATTTTGATTAGACTAGGGTCCTTCTCAGGTTACCAACAAAAGGTACTGAGTAGTCTAGAGTGTTGGCATTTTCATCTCCTCCGAAGAGAAGAAGTCTCACCCGAAGCACTGTTGAGACAAATAGATAAGGAAGGGTAAGGAAAAGACTTAGGAGGATCCACAAAACCTTTAAGACTCATCCTGATCTTGCGCAGGAGACATGAATAGATCTGAATCTTATGTGTGCAAGAATTGAACTTGCTTACATTATGAACAAGCCTTCAAACATAGAATCATCAAGTAGAACTTGTAAACCATAAAGAAGTATTGTAATGCATAAGTAAAATACACAGAGACACGTCATATTTTGAAAATTTAGATCCTTATTCATATTAGCTTCATAATATTTCCTTAGTTACAGATTTTGGAATACACATTAATGCTTTGTACAGACTCTTGACTTTGGACACATGTTGTAGAGCTCTGATTCTCAGATAGATAGGTCAATCACATTACAGACTCAATACTTTACTTGACTCAACTTACAACAACCAACAACTAAAAGCTCAACTGACTAGCTGAGAAACCCTTTTACAATTATTTTCAGCCCTATATATAGTTAGGTTGTGTCTTCCATTTTGGCTTGCACACTTACTTGTTCTGTTGCAACCATTTGTTGCTTAGATGGCATTGTGTTGTCTTTCTCAACCGCTTTATGTTGCTATTTCTCTCTCTATTGTCCAACTTTTGGTGAAGCTTGCGCAACTCATGCTCAGTCAAAAGTTGCACGATTCCTTATCCAAAAAATGAAGGGCCCAACAGGCTCCGACCATGACCTTTGACTCTCCCTCGACTCAAGTGCTTGGTTCTTTCGCATATTCCAGGAGCATCTGTTTTTTTCCTTGTCCTCCTTTTCTTCTTCCTTCAACTCTTTTTTTTGTTCTTTCTCTTCTTTTACCTCTTCAAATGAAGGGCCCAACTCTGGGACCATTTCTAATGCTCAATTCTTTACTCCTTGAAAGTTTCCAACTTGGTCCTGCCACTTCCTAGCGAGGAGTGATACCTCTGCAACAAACTATTGGGTTGTCTCTTTACTATCCCCTTTTTCTTGGATGCGACCAAAAATTTCCATTCAAAATATGATGTTGCATCAACTTGATGCATCTGCATATACACTTCCTGAATGATAGGTTGGAAGTCACGCAACTCTTTCTTTGCTACGGAATGTGCTTCAAAAAGGGTGTTCAGTTCATTGTCTGCTTATTGGATTTGGTTGAACTTCTATTGTTGCTCCATCGTATCCATTGTGGCCGCAACTTCTTCATTCAAAACATGGATCCTTGTGCACACCTCTTCCAAGACTTGGTTTTGTCGACCGATGATGCCCATCAAATTGCTAACATCTCAGAAGATCTTTGTGCATTCTGTTGTGTACTTGTGCAGTGTTGCTCAGGCATTGTCACCTTGCAGTATGGTCTTCTCCATATGCTCTTGCAACTTTTGAGGTTGTTTCTCTGCTTCCTGTTGAGTCTGTCGTAACTGTTCTTCTATATGCTCAATGCGAGTGGCTAGTTGTGTCCATGCTCCTTGTATCAGTTCTATATGGTTCTCTGACTCGCCTGTGTCAATGGATTCAGGTAGTTCGGCCACAACCTTTTGAATCTCCAGCCAGGCTTCAGCAATTCTTTCCTGCACTCTTTCCAGATTGCGTTTAACCTAGGTTTTGTTGTGCGCTTCATGTGTCCTGCATTTTTGCGCAACGAGCTCTTCCTTCCTTGTGACCTCGATAGACCTCTCAGCCTCCTCGATCCTTTTCTCTAATTGATTAGTTGATGCTCTGATCAGTCCAAATAAGTGCGTCACTGGCCATTGTACCAGGTCAGCAGATGAAGGGGTTGTGTCTTTGGGTGCTCGTGTTTTTAATGGAATTCCACTAGCCATTAAGTGCTCCGATCAGGTCTCTACCTCCTCTATTGATGGTCCTATTGTGATCCTCAATATTATCTCTAAGGGAAAAAGAGTCAGAACCTTGTTGGTTGTGGAGCCTGATTATCTTCTTGATTCAGAGGTCCTTGCTTTTAGTCGTGTTTATACCCCATGAATTATTTACGCCCCATAAGTATGTACACTCTTCCACGCGGGGGAGTGCAGAGGGGGGGTACCCCCTCTACGGGGTCCGGGGGGGCTATCCCCCCAGCTGGGGGGTCTGGGGGCGAAGCCCCCGAAGAAAAAATCGCCTTGTAAAAGTATATTGTAATTTCATTGTAAATCTGGATCGTTCATTATAAGGTTGCAGATCTAACAGTAGAGATTATCTTAGGGTTTTTTTCCCTAGAAGGCAACCCTCTTTTATGAGGGAAATGTATTACGGCTATGTATGATGGTGAATATTGTATTCTGAGTGAGGAGATTGTGAGAGAAAGTAGAGGAAGTTACAGTGGGTTTTGTTGTAGGTTGTATCCCTTCATTTGTTGGATAATAATAAAGGAAGGACTTGGCAATTTCTCTGGTGGACATAGCCCACACTGGGTGAACCACGTAAATCTGTGTCTCTCTTGTATTGTGTGTCTTCTGTGTTTTGTTTCTGCATTTGTTTTATTTTATTTCTCCGCGGTCCTGTTTTTCTAGCAAACCTCTCTTTTGGCTATGCATAGTTGCATCAATTCTACACACTGTTGAGGGTTCTGGAGAACCCATTCCATTTGTTCATGCTCGGATGTCATGCTCTTCCCGGTTGTTGATTCTAGTACTTTTTGAACATCTGGTATATCCTGATCTTTTGTTGTGTCTGCTTCATGTGTTGTGATTTCTTGGGCACCCTCATCCTTGGCTGGTGAGGTGATTTGTTGGTTTCTTTGGGCTTGCGACCCTTCCAAAGTTCGAATGTCTTTTTCTTGTGCTGAAGTCTTAGGCTGATGTTCCTTGATCTCTAGATTCAGACCATTCAACTTGATGCTCTGCTCTAGTGCTTTGGGTTTTGGACTATAAACTTTTGGTCTTGTCTTAGTTGACTCTTGGGTTATTTCTGGGAGTCCTCGCTCCACTTTCTCTAGTTGATCGAGCTACATTGGCTCTGGGTTTGTGGTTTGAGGTGGACTGGTGGTTTCTTGGGTTGGCAACTAGGGTGGTGGTGGTGACAGAGGGTGCTCAGTGACGAATGTGGATGGAAATTTTTCAGGCTCAGGTTCTTCATGAATGTGGATGATGGGGTTTGCTTTGACCATTGAGAGGGTACGGTGAATGACTAATGCAAGCAGTTGAGGGTTCAGAGGTTTGTTCGGAGAAACCTTGGTTCTAGGCCTCTTCACCATTGGTTTGATAACGAACACAATGCTCAAGATCTGGTTAACATCCTCACCTGAAAATATGGCATTAGTTGGCAGCGGAAAAAGGGTCGGTAGCATTCTTTTATTTCTCTCTAATGGCTACGACTCGTCTTCCTCCTCAGATTCTGATTGCGCTGGAGCTTTTGATTTATGTGGCTCTAGGCCTAAGCTCGGTCCTTCTCCTTCTTCTTTGTATTTCTTCTTCAATAGATCCACAGGTAGAAGATAGTGCATCCCTAACTTGTGCGGGTTTCATTTAACTCATGGCCATGACATTACTTCTTTTTCAAAGACCTCCTCGTCCAGATAGAACGAAAACATCTTTGTATGGAAATCTTCCCTGCTAACATGTCTCAGCCAGACAAATGTATGGTGTCGGTTCATGTTGAAGGCGATGTTTCTCATATTGCAGTTGAGGAGATCCTACGAAATACGTAGCCTTTGTGTTTCATCTATCAGGCCATTGTACTACTTAGAAAATGATGTGGTGTTGAAGGCTGGATTTTCCGAATTTGGCCTTGACTTCCATGGCTCAAACATCTTTGCCAAGCATCCCTTATCTGGTAGCGTCAACGATTTTCCTATGGGTGGCTTCCATTTGATCATGGTGAATGCCACCAACAGATATCCATAAGTGAAGGTTCCTCCCTTCTCCTACGCTTCCTTGCATGCCACTAGTAGTTCCTCCAGCAGGTAACTACACTAGTTGAACACAACGCCATTGGCGCAAAAGTATGCTACTGATAATGCATCTAGTGTGCATTCACCCTTGTAGTGTGATCTCATAACCTTCCTGGCTATGATGTAACAGCCAGTCTGTATTGTCTCTGGTAATATGGGTTCGGTTACTTCCATTCATCCCCCCCTCTTTGTGTTGAATTTCTCATACAGGATGAGCTCACCTTTCATTTTGTCGTGCTTACCAGGACCCTGGAATCCTTTCGAAACATCCTATCCTTTGAAGTATAGTCCTGTAAGTTGATGGATGTCTTCAACATGGATTGTATACTGCTTATCCAACCAGAGACTTATGTCATGCACCCTACTTATCAAAAATTGTGTGCACCGCGCAACCTCACCAGTGGTACTGAATACTGGCAGGTCTCTAAGGTTCATGATGGTTGAATTGAACAAGTTGACAAAGCCTGGTTTTGGCACAAATTACATGCCTCTGAATCTATCTCGAGCCATCTCCCAAAATACATTTGTGTTCATCTGAGGGAACAAAACTGGATCTGTTAGGTCAAGATCAAGGAGTTCAACATGCTCCACCTTCCCTTTGATATCACCCACGACCTCGAATCAAGGGTCGTAGGGATCATATGGTACCTCTTCTTTAGACATGGCACTCTGGCTTAATGTAGCTCTCGGCATTCATACTTCTATGGCAAGAGAACAGCTAGGATCACGACTACAGATTTCACAATTGTACAGGATGGTTCGTTCTACTGAATTCAGAAATGGCTATGTTATTTGAAAATGATGTGTTCTCGGGCGAGTTCTCAGGACCTTATACTTGGCTTAACAGGCAATTTTTAGCAATAACTACTACTCATTATGACCGTATGGATGAAACTGGATATGATTTTTATGATGGGATGGTTTAATGGGGTAAATCCTATTGGTCGATTCTAGCATTTACTTACTTGCGTGAGTGGAATAGGGACGTGGTCGATTTCATACCTTTCCATTTGATGGGTGGGTATCCCGATGCGAACTCCGATGGCATCTTGGCATATTGTGGATTTATGGCTTAATTGACTTTAGACAGGGTACTGTAATGGAAATAAAAATTGTGACTAGACCAGGTTCGTGCGACACATGGGCTCAGATCGTATTCGGATTCGTTATCCCTCTAACTACAAAGGAGGTGTCTGTCATATTAATGACATTCATTAATGAATTCTCTTATGCTTCATATCCTTCACTGCTGAGTCATTAGTTCTATATCAAACAATTATTAAACAGAAATTGAATTATGTGTCATGGCGCAACACTGCACACATCGACTTTATTAACTGAATTTACAAAAATTTCAGAAAACTGAAATCTAACTATTATACAATATCCTTCGGACTAGAGAAATAATCCCTTTTTCTCAGTTTTGAGATAGATAGGGCTTCAGGAGAGCACCATTCACCCATCTCGATCACAACACACCATCCATTTGCATGAATTTGGCTACTCCTGAGGGTCGGATCTTTGAAATTATGAATGGTCCTAGCTAGTGCCTGCGCAACTTGACATGATGCTTCTGGTACCTACTATCGTAGATTAGAACCTTGTCTCCTTGCGTAAATACCTTGGTCTTAATGTGCCTATCGTGCCAAGAATTTTGTATTTCTTTTTCAACTGACTAATGGAAGTCTGCTATAAATCTGGTCTCCTTGAGCTCTTGTAACTCCATTAGTCTTTGTGCAATGGATTCCTCTTCTGACATACATGTTATTTGTGCAATATACAAACTTGGAGTGATGAATTCTGCAGGCACCACTTCCTATTTCCCATAAACTAACTGGAACAATGTTTACTTGTGGAGTTTCTTTGTGGTTGTCATGTAAGCCCATAGTACTGTTGGGACTCTGTCATCCCAATATTCTCGATTTGCACAACAGACCTTTGTCAACCCTCTTTCCAGAATCTTGTTGAAGGCTTCGATTGTTCCATTGGCCTACGAGTGCTAGGGCTTCTTTTGTGATATTGGATCAAGAACTCTGTTGTAATTTTTTTTATAGTGCTATTAATGAAATGGGCTCCCTGATCGTTGGTTAGGCTCCTAGGACATCTGAACCGAGTGATGATATTCTCGAAAATGAACCTAGTAGTAGTATTGGTCGAATAGTCCTGAACAGTTGTTGCTTCCACTCAACGGGTAAGGTAGTCAGTTGCAAATGATGATGTACCTAGTCTTTGAATGCTTGGCTGTGGGGTTGATTTGTCCAATGAATTCAACTGCCCATTTCTTAAATGCTTGTAGAGCTCTAACTGGTTGTAGTGGTAATTCATCTTGGCGTGATGACTTACCCACTTGTTGACAAACATCACATGATATAGCGTATACTTTTTCATCCTTGAAGAGTGTTTCCCACCAAAGTCTCGCTTGTAGAACTTTCTATGTAGTGGCCTTTCCTCCTACATGACCTCCTGCAACTCCATTGTGGCATTCCCAAAGTATATCATGTCTTTCATGATCCAGGACACATCGTCTAAGGATACTGTCTAGTCCTAATTTATACAACTGTCTGATGATCAGCTAGTAATCTAATGCTCTAACAACCATGTGGTATTTATGGGTTGTAGAATATGTTTCTAAGCAAGCCCTTGTACTTAAGAAGACTTCTATGACCTTCAAGTACTCTGGTATGGCCTCGACTTGGAACAAGTCTGCATCTGGGAGATGATTGTCTACTACTCCACCACTTTCCCCTGACTCTAATTTGGATAGGTGATCATGTCCTACGTTGCATCTTCCTGACTTGATGATAAATTCAAAGGAAAATTCCTGAAATAACAAAAACCATCTACAAATTATCCCTTCCAACACAGGATTTTTAACTAGATATTTCAATGTAGAATGATCAGTAAAGAATTTGAAATTTGAACCTAACAAATAATGTATAAATTTATGCAAAGCATAAATCATGGCTAATCCCTCCCTTTATGTCATTGTGTAGTTTCTCTTTGCTTGCGACAACTTCCAAATTGCAAAATAGATAGGATGGTCCATAGCTCCATCTCTAGGTTGCGTTAAGATATCTCCATGGATGTGAAATTCATGGATGTAAGATATCTATATGGATGTGAAATTCATTCTCCCAGTTTGAGAATAACAGAATTAGTGTTGTGTTGATCTTCTCCTTGAGTGTCTCAAATTCTTTATCACATTCTGGATTCCATTGGAACATTTCAACCTTTTTCAGTAGGTTTTCCAGAGGTGCAGTAATGTTGGCATATCTTTGGATGAACCTGCGATAGTAACCTGTGTGTCCCAACGTGGAGTGGAATTTTTTAGCACTCGTAGGTGGAGGCATATTCACAATGACTGCAAATTTGGTTGGGTCTACCAATACTCCTTCTCGGTAGACTATGTGGCCTAAAAAATTCCCATGTGGTACACAGAAGATGCACTTTATGAGATTCAATGAGATCTGCAATTCTCTGCATCTATCAAACATTAGACATAGTAGTGATACATGTTCCTTGAGAAGGCTATATATTGTCCAATCATCCATATAGACTTCTATAAATTTTTGAATGAACTCTCTAAGAGTTGTTATTACAATCCTGGAAAAAAATGCAGGGGCATTCTTTAATCCAAATGGAATCACATTGTATGTGAATGATCCCCATTATGTTATGAAAGTGGTCTTCTTCTTATCCTCTTCGGTGATCCTGAGTTGGTGGTACCCTGAAAATCCATCTGTGAATGAGTATGCTTCCTTCCCCACAACCTATTATAGCACCTCATCTGTAAAGGGTGTTGGGAAAGGGTCATGCACATAGGAAGAGTTAAGGCTTTTGTAGTCTACATAGACTCTAATGTCCTTTGTGCCTTTCTTTCTTTGAATGACTATTGGGTTGACCCATTCTGCTTCTTCTACTGAAAAAATGAGTCCTACTTCCAACATCTTATCTATCTCCTTCTTAACCTTCTCTTTTACTCTAGGGTTAAGATGACATGGTCTATGTCTCACAGGCTTCGATCCTGGTTTCAGTTCAATTTTCATGTCTCCCATAACTCCTTTGATTCCCTTTAACTCTGAAAAAGTCTTTGGGAACAGATCGTCATATTCCTGCAACAAACTCTGCATTTCTTGGCTGGTTTGCTCATCCAAATAGTCTCCCACCATAGCTATCTTGGGTTTCTCTATGGTTCCTATGTTGATTTTATGCAATTTTAATGGGTGATTGTAGGAACTATCAGTTTGGATGGGTACGGTGCTTTGGATTTCTCTACTCCCGTATGTCCCTTTCATGGTTATGTTTCTCAATTCCCCTAAGTCATCTATGCTTTATGAATCTCTTCTAATCTAGTAGCATTCTATAGGTTTCTCAGTTGAGGCCAGGTGAAGGTTGGTCTGAAGTTCTTGGCTCTGTTTGGCACATACCACTAAGTTTTATTTCTGATTACCATTATGTGTAAAAATAAATTCTTTAATCTTTTGCAGGACTACTTCAAGATCAGGGTGCTTCCTTGTAAATGAGAAGTCCTTACAAAAATGAGCTTCCAGTGTTGGCCAATCGTTGGTCTGTCTTCTGGTTTCCTCATATATGAACCAAGCTTTCAGGATTGGACCTAGAGAGTGGGGAAATACCTGGACCCAGAAGTGAGAGGGTATCTCCTCAACTTGCCACTGTTTCATGCACTATTCAATATGCATTCTAGGATCTGATTCTCCGATGAACATGTTATCACCCCATAAATTATGGGAATCAACTGATGAATTTGATATTATGGATATTATCTGTATCTGGTGCTCTTATTGGAAATTTATTTTTCATGCTCTTATTGGCAATTGATTTTTCATTGTGCAAATTAAAAAAAAAAAAAAAGCGGAAAAAAAAAGAAAAAGAAAAAGATAAGAAAATGAGAAAAGAAAGAAAAAGAAAAGAGGGTATAAAAGAATTGAAAGAAAAGCCCCATGCAATAATAGTAACTTGGCCATACCTTTCAAGCATGGCCAAGTTCTTTTTTAAATTTGATGTTCATAGGTTAGTGAATAAATCTGACCAGACTGTCTAATCCTGGTCAGATTGCCCCTAGGTTAGATTAGTGAATAAATCTAACCAGACTGTCTAATCTTGGTCAGATAGCCCTTAGGTAGAGTAATTTCTTAACCCAACAGTTTAATCTGGGTTAATAGTCCTAGGAAGATAGGTTAGCATGTAGGTTAGTTACTTGATTTGCTTCACCACCCATAAAACCAGATTGATGAAAATACTACACCATGTCTCCATTGCCTTAGAATAGTTTAGATGAAGTCCCCTTGGTGGTGTAGATATGAAAAATTGGAAAAACCCAAAAAATGTTTTATATCCTAAGTTTTTCCCCAAATACATATTTCTCTGCTCCCAGCCTATATTTCTTTCACTTATCAACGGTCTTGATCATGGTGCTGAGATCTACGGCTCACAGTGCATTCTGGACCCCCCCAACCATTCTTCTTTTAACCGGGGGGGGTCTGGAATTGGTAATAACATGGGTGCTCATCTGGACGGCTCAGGGAGGAGCGCTTATATCTACGGTTCACACTGGATTCTAGACCCCCCCATCCGTTCTGCCTTTAATGGAGGGGGGGGGTACGGAATGAATATTAAGGAGCACTCTAAGATCTGCGGCCAGGAAATAAGCACGCAGATCTGTGGCTCACAATGAATTTTGGACCCCCCCTAGTGTTCTGCTTTTAACCAAAGGGGGGGGGGTCCGGAATGAATATTCCTTTCGACGGGCCCCTTGTTACATATGGCATTATCCTATTGGTCCATAAGTCCTATCACCCACATGCTATCTGACAGCCCGTCACTCATGGACGTCATCCTCCACTAAGCCCACTTGTTCCACTTGCTCTCGTGGTCATGTCACATCCCATAACTGCTGTCAATACCTGTTGTCAGTACCTGAGTCCCTCACTCATGAACAACCCCTTTTGGCGACTTTTACCTCCAATTAACAACCTCCACGTCACCTGTCCGTATGCTTTGGCCACTGTCACATGCCATGTCACCCCCAAGTGGCCCGTTGTCCATTAATAACTGGATAACATACTCGTTGTCATGCTTACCATTTTCCCGCGTCCAATCGACCCCAATTTAAAAAAAAACTACCGTTTTCCCTCTTCATTCACTATTCGTCCATCGCACCAGAAAATTTTACTCTTACGCCTCCATTGCTTTTCCACCACCTTCATCCACAGTCAGTCTACCCCACTAACATCATGTTTATTGCAGGTACTATTGTTGAAATGGTGTCAAAGCTAAGACAAGCGGAAGAAGAAGAGAATCCTTTTCTTCCTCCTCCTGTCGACCTGGAAAAAACTCCCTTGGTTGATAAAGATCGATTGATCGCAGATACCATTTGCGACTTCGATTTTTTTGATCTTCAGTCATGGCTCCGGGAGGTGTTCCTAGACCAGAGTGACGACATTGGACTCTGGGAGTCCAATTTGCCCTGTATCTCTTTCCCCAAATTCATCATTTCCCTTAATTCGCCCTCAAATGCCAAGCCCATTATATTCCTAACCAGAGGGCCATCGTTTCATCATCTGGAGACGTCCTCTTTTTCATCACTCCCGAAGACATCGACCAAATGATGCAGATTCCCCGTGCAGACTCTATCTCCCCTTTCAACCTAGAGATCCTTACAGAGTTGTACCAAAAGATGACCTTTCCGCAGAGAGCTCAAATTTTTGAGCTATTCCTTCCCACCTCCGCTCAACTCCCTACCATCAATCCACCTTACCCATCATCCATGTTCTCAACCAAGGGAAACTATATCATTTCCTCCCTTTGCGCTCTATTAGGATACTATTCCGACCTGTGGGTAGATGAGCCCATTCTGGGTTTTCTATCCATTTTCTCCGTTGACAAAAAACCCACCACCCAGTTCGATTTTAGTACCTTCCTGGCCAACAATATTCACGAACAGTTCATGAATTTTGGCATGGAAGGCATGTTCAGATATTCTTCTATATTGGCCTACATGTTCATTTTCTATCAAGCCAACAAATTCAGTTTTTCAATGCAGAAAATGGACGCAGACGGAAGGCCACAACCAGTCACAGCCTGGACATCTTTATTGAAGCATAAATCTGTTGAATATGACTTCAAAGAATTTATTGATCAGTTTTACCACCCTGTGGTGAGCATGCTGATTGGTATGCCTGAGCCACGAATTAATGATGAAGTCCAGAGAATTCTGCAGCTCTCCGACAATGCAAAGACAGGAGACTAGTACCTGTATCAACACTACACTGAGATCAGCATTTTCAGATGCGAATTGGCGCCTTACAAGCTGCCCAAGTACATGCCGGTAAGAATCTTTGCATTGGAGTATATTAGGCAGATTATGAATTCAGATGAAATTCATTTTGTTTCCCTGAAGAAGAGGCAACAATTGAGAATCAAGGGGCAAATTGGCTCCTTCATCTGCAACAGTTGAGGCGTTGGGGAAGAAGCGGATAGGATGTTGAGAGAAATGAAATTCTCTATGAGTTTTCCATGGCACTATGATCCATGTGGGATCATTTAAGACATGTGGGTGAAAAATAAAAATATCCCATATGTGCACGAGTCCAAGCCCGATATCGAAAAATTTGCCAATCAGGCAGTGTGGGTGCCTAATACACTGATCGAAGCGGAACAACAGGTTCCCCCAGCCACTGTAACACCAACTTCTACACCACAGGTCCCTAAAGAAAAGAGGCCTCGACAGGATTCATCTTCTCCTGTCACGGAGGTGTCTTCTGAAGAGTTCAATTTGCACACAAAGAGGCCCAAGACAGTCTCAGTTCCTGGTCCAATTGAAGAATTGCAGGTTCCGCCTACCACAGCAACCAAGATGGTCATTCCACCTTTCGGCTCGAGTCAGCATAAGGGGATCACCACATTTGTGCCGAATAAGTCCTCCGACTCCCCCTTAGATACTCAGCAAGGCAAGACTGGGCCTAAATTGAGCATCTTCGAGAAATATGAGATGATCAAGAAGAAGAATCTAACCCTTACCAGCAGCACTTATGCCCAGTTCCGAAAACAAACGTCGACTGGGCAACATAGATTGCTATCTGCATTCGACACATAGAAGGGTAGGATGCACATGGCCTACCTCCAAGTGCAGGTACCGGATCCTAAAGTGATTTCAGACTTCAAGAGGGCGACCTTCGAATTCCAGGCAAAGGACGTACATCCAGCAGATCAGATGGATCTACACAAACAAACAGGGGAGATGATTTCCCACACACTAGCACATGCTTCAGCGTCGGCAACAAAATTTCAGGTGTCACTGAACAATGCTCAGACACAACTCAAGATGGAGAAAATATCATCTTTTGCAAAAGACAACAGAATCGAGACGTTGGAGGAGCTGGTCCTCAAGATCGGTTATGATCCTGCGAACGTCAAAGCAGCATAAGAGATGATAAAGAAAAAGAATGCAGACATCGCATCCTTAAGAAAATAGTTAAAGCTCCCACCTACAGAGGACTCACAGGCGAAGGAGATAGCAGAGAAAGAAAGTGAGAAGGATGAGATGCTGAAATTGCTCATGGAGCAGAATGCTCAGCTCAAGGAAATGGAAGCCGAGATGGAAAAATTATTGAAAGAGAAAGAACAGATGAAACCAATGGAAGTCATTCCATTGAGTGCTATTCCTCTCTCAGGAGAAAGCACGGAAACAGTGACAGAAATCCCCTCTGCAACACCAGTGTCACTACCAGAAGGAACAACAGACCTTGCCAAGTCCATGGAGAAAATGAACCTGCAAGAGACAGAGATCAGCAGGCTAAATAAAGAAGTGGAGAACCTCCAAGAGCTCAAAACTTCCTTTCAGACAAGCCTATCCAAAGAAAGGCAGGTAACCGAACATCTCAGGAAAGAGCTACAGCATCTTCAAAAGCAAACAATGGCAGGGAAGACTTTGGCTGAGGTCAAAGAGATTGTATGGACAGACATTACCAAGTCCACCAATGAAATCTGGCCAATGGTTCAAATCATGTTCGAACAAGATGAGTTGCTCCAGAGGAGCAAACAGGCCGTTGAGAAAATCAGAGTGGAGCTGGGAGACATGCCAGCACAAGCAAATGAGATCATCAGGTTCCTGAATTCCAAGACTAGAGAGGAACTTGAAGAATTAAAAATCGAGGACAGAACAGAGACTATACTTCAGGTAAAAAGGGTTTTAACCAAGAGAAGTTTAATGCTTCAGCTTGAGGAAAAAAATCAAGTCATGGATCAAGGAGTACAGAAGTTTTTCAATAAGATAGATGTTCTCCAAAGGAAAGGTCTACCTGGTCTGAAGGTCATTAAT
>ML794204.1:0-10880 GCA_009831015.1 Picea engelmannii | reverse complement strand
GAAAAGCCCCATGCAATAATAGTAACTTGGCCATACCTTTCAAGCATGGCCAAGTTCTTTTTTAAACTTGATGTTCATAGGTTAGTGAATAAATCTGACTAGACTGTCTAATCCTGGTCAGATGGCCCCTAGGTTAGATTAGTGAATAAATCTAACCAGACTATCTAATCCTAGTCAGATAGCCCTTAGGTAGAGTAATTTCTTAACCCAACAGTTTAATCTGGGTTAATAGTCCTAGGAAGATAGGTTATCATGTAGGTTAGTTACTTGATTTGCTTCACCACCCATAAAACCATATTGATGAAAATACTACACCATGTCTCCATTGCCTTAGAATAGTTTAGATGAAGTCCCCTTGGTGGTGTAGATATGAAAAATTGGAAAAACCCAAAAAATGTTTTATATCCTAAGTTTTTCCCCAAATACATATTTCTTTGCTCCCAGCCTATATTTCTTGCACTTATCAACGGTCTCGATCATGGCACTGAGATCTACGGCTCACAGCGCATTCAGGACCCCCCCGACCATTCTGCCTTTAACCGGGGGGGGTCCGGAATTGGTAATAACATGGGCTCTCATCTGGACGGCTCAGGGAGGAGCGCTTAGATCTACGGTTCACACTGGATTCCGGACCCCCCCGTCCATTCTGCCTTTAATGGAGGCGGGGGTCCGGAATGAATATTAAGGAGCGCGCTAAGATCTGCGGCCAGGAAATAAGCGTGCAGATCTATGGCCCACAATGAATTTCGGACCCCCCCTAGTGTTCTGATTTTAACCAAAGGGGGGGGGTCCGGAATGAATATTCCTTTCGACGGGCCCCTTGTTACATATGGCATTATCCTATTGGTCTAAAATTCCTATCACCCACATGCTATCTGACAGCCCATCACTCATGGACGTCATCCTCCACTGAGCCCACTTGTTCCACTTGCTCCTGGGGTCGTGTCACATCCCATAACTGTTTCCAGTCCCTGTTATCAGTACCTGAGTCCTTCACTCATGAACAACCCCTTTTGGCGACTTTTACCTCCAATCACCAGCCTCCACGTCACCCGTCTGTATGCTTTGGCCACCGTCACCTTCCATGTCACCCCCAAGTGGCCCCCGTTGTCCATTAATAACCGGATAACATACCTGTTGTCATGCTTACCATTTTCCCGCCTCCAACCAACCCCAATTTTAAATAAAACTACTGTTTTCCCTCTTCATTCACTATTCGGCCATCGCACCAGAAAATTTTACTCTTACGCCTCCATTGCTTTTCCACCACCTTCATCCACAGTCAGTATACCCCACTAACATCATGTTTATTGCAAGTACTATTTCTGAAATGGTGTCAAAGCCAAGACAAGTGGAAGAAGAAGAGAATCCTTTTCTTCCTCCTCCTGTCGACCTGGACAAAATTCCCTTGGTTGATAAAGATCGATTGATCGCAGATACCATTTGCGACTTCAATTTTTTTGATCTTCAGTCATGGATCCAGGAGGTGTTCCTGGACCAGAGTGACGACATTGGACTCTGGGAGTCCAATTTGCCCCTGTATCTCTTTCCCCAAATTCATCATTTCCCTGAATTCTCCCTCAAATGCCAAGCCCATTATATTCCTGACCAGAGGGCCATCGTTTCATCATTTGGAGACGTCCTCTTTTTCATCACTCCTGAAGACATCGACCAAATGATGCAGATTCCCTGTGCAGACTCTGTCTCCCCTTTCAACCTAGAGATCCTTACAGAGCTGTACCAAAAGATGACCTTTCCGCAGAGAGCTCAAATTTTTGAGTTGTTCCTTCCCACCTCCGCTCAACTCCCTACCACTAGTCCACCTTACCCATCATCCATGTTCTCAAGCAAGGGAAACCAGATCATTTCCTCCCTTTGCGCTCTATTAGGATACTATTCCGACCAGTGGGTAGATGAGCCTATCCTAAGTTTTCTATCCATTTTCTCCGCTGACGAAAAACCCACCACCCAGTTCGATTTCAGTACCTTCCTGGCCAACAATATTCACGAACAGTTCGTGAATTTTGGCATGGAATGCATGTTCATATATTCTTCTATATTGGCCTACATGTTCGTTTTCTATCAAGCCAATAAATTCAGTTTTTCAATGCAGAAAATGGACGCAGACGGAAGGCCACAACCAGTCACAGCCTGGACATCTTTATTGAAGCATAACTCTGTTGAATATGACTTCAAAGAATTTATTGATCAGTTTTACGACCCTGTGGTAAGCACGCTGACTGGTATGCCTGAGCCACGAATTAATGATGAAGTCCAGAGAATTCTGCAGCTCTCGGACAATGCAAAGACAGGAGACTGGTACCTGTATCAACACTACACTGAGATCAGAGTTTTCAGATGCGAATTGGCGCCTTACAAGCTGCCCAAATACGTGCCGGTAAGAATCTTTTCATTGGAGTATATTAGGCAGATTATGAATTTAGATGAAATTCATTTATTTTCCCTGAAGAAGAAGCAGCAATTGAGAATCAAGGGGCAAATTGGCTCCTTCATCTGCAACAGTCGAGGCGCCAGGGAAGAAGCAGACATGATGTTGAGAGAAATGAAATTCTCTATGAGTTTCCCATGGCACTATGATCCATGTGGGATCATTTCAGAAATGCGGGTGAAAAATAAACATATCCCATATGTGCACGATTCCAAGCCCGATATCGAAAAATTTGCCAATCAGGCAGTGTGGGTGCCTGATACACTGATCGAAGCAGAACAACAGGTTCCCCCGGCCACTGTAACACCAACTTCTACACCACAGGTCCCTAAAGAAAAGAGGCCTCGACAGGATTCATCTTCGCCTGTCACGGAGGTGTCTTCTGAAGAGTTCAATTTGCACACAAAGAGGCCCAAGACAGTCTCAGTTCCTGGACCAATTGAAGAATCACAGGTTCCGCCTACCACAGCAACCAAGACGGTCATCCCACCTTTCAGCTCGAGTCAGCATAAGGGGATCACCACAGTTGTGCCGAAGAAGTCCTTCGACTCCCCCTTAGATACTCAGCAAGGCAAGACTGGGCCTAAATTGAGCATCTTCGAGAAATATGAGATGATCAAGAAGAAGAATCTAACCCTTACCAGCAGCACTTATGCCCAGTTCTGGAAACAAACGTCGACTGTGCAGCATAGATTTTTGTCTGCATTCGACACAGATAAAGGTAGGATGCACATGGCCTACCTCCAAGCGCAGGTACCGGATCCTAAAGTGATTTCAGACTACAAGAGGGCCACCTTCGAATTCCAGGCGAAGGACGTACATCCAGCAGATCAGATGGATCTGCACAAACAAACAGGGGAGATGATTTCCCACACATTAGCACATGCTTCAGCGTCGGCAGAAAAATTTCAGGTGTCACTAAACAATGCTCAGACACAACTCAATATGGAGAAAATATCATCTTTTGCAAAAGACAATAGAATCAAGACATTGGAGGAGCTGGTCCTCAAGATTGGTTATGATCCTGCGAACGTCAAAGTAGCAGGAGAGATGATAAAGAAAAATAATGCAGACATCGCATCCTTAAGAAAATAGTTAAAGCTCCCGCCCACAGAGGACTCACAGGCGAAGGAGATAGCAAAGAAAGAAAGTGAGAAGGATGAGATGCTGAAATTGCTCATAGAGC
The DNA here is from genome assembly GCA_009831015.1 of Picea engelmannii. Taxonomy (NCBI): domain Eukaryota; kingdom Viridiplantae; phylum Streptophyta; class Pinopsida; order Pinales; family Pinaceae; genus Picea; species Picea engelmannii. Next base: position 7,245 of record ML794204.1, on the reverse strand, counting down.
AGAATGCTCAGCTCAAGGAAATGGAAGCTGAGATGGAAAAATTATTGAAAGAGAAAGAACAGATGAAACCAATGGAAGTCATTCCATTGAGTGCTATTCCTCTCTCAGGAGCAAGCACAGCAACAGTGACAACAATCCCCTCTGCAACACGAGTGTCACTACTAGAAGGAACAACAGACCTTGCCAAGTCCATGGAGAAAATGAACCTGCAAGAGACAGAGATCAGCAGGATAAAGAAATAAGTGGAGAACCTCCAAGATCTCAAAACTTCCTTTCAGATAATCCTATCCAAAGAAAAGCAGGTAACCGAACATCTCAGGAAAGAGCTACAACATCTTCAAAAGAAAACAATTGTAGGGAAGACTTTGGCTGAGGTCAAAGAGATTGTATGGACAGACATTACCAAGTCCACCAATGAAATCTGGTCAATGATTCAAATCATGTTCGAACAAGATGAGTTGCTCCAGAGGAGAAAACAGGCCGTTGAGAAAATCAGAGTGGAGCTGGGAGACATGCCAGCACAAGCAAATGAGATCATCAGGTTCCTAAATTCCAAGACTAGAGAGGAACTTGAAGAATTAAAAATCGAGGACAGAACAGAGACTATACTTGAGGTAAAAATGGTTTTAACCAAGAGAATTTTAATGCTTCATCTTGAGGAAAAAATTCAAGTCATGGATCAAGGAGTACAGAAGTTTTTCAATAAGATAGATGTTCTCCAAAGGAAAGGTCTACCTGGTCTGAAGGTCATTAATGACAAACTAATGACACTCCCTGATTACAAGAAGAGGTTGACTGAAGTGTCTAAGGACAGTTCCAAGTTTGCAGGGATACAAGGGAGCATCACAGGCAAAGCATTCATGGATGCCCTGCATTTGGATATTAGTATCCAACACGAGATTAAACACATATTAATCATTAAGCCTACATTTTCTAGGTATACAGACATGGATGAAGTGTATCGGAGATTACTTAAAGTCACAGTGCCAAGTCATCTCACATGGGAAGAACTTTGTGATCTACTAGACTAGAAGATGAGCTGTCACTATCCAGTCACTTGTCCAGTCAGAAGAGGTTGCGAAGGCACCTCGCCAACGGCCTACCCCAGAAATACCGCATGCAGTTGTACTGAGTCATCAAACAGCTTTTGATTAGTTAAAGTAGTTAGACTAAAAATAGAATGAGCACGTCCTGATAAGTTATGACAGGAACGTTTGTAAATTGAATTATAAATACTTCAACTCTCGAAGTATTGAGGGTTGTTGATTCGCACACCTTATTGCTATCAAACTGTACTATTTTTGAAGAGGTCTGCCATTAATAAATAAGAGGCACTTTTACAAGATTCTTGCGTATGTTCACTGGTGATGTTGATTTCCTAAGTTGAATGTTTTTCTTTCTATGTAACCATTTTTCTTTCTGGAACTAATCTTTATGAATAGTGTAATGTTGCAGGATTTATCTTTGATACCCTGTTTCCGATTCTAAAGATTTTAATTTTTATCTTCTAATATCTTCAATTAAGAAATTCTTAACTGCTTGTTAGTTGAAGATATTTTTCTTATCTTTTCTTCTGTCCATCATTTTAATTACCAAAGATCCAGTGAGTATATTATCTCACCCTGTGAAGGTCTTCTTTGGCGTTTCTGGTTGTATCTCATATCTAATTAAACACAGACCCCATAGCCCAATGGATGTGTAGATCGTCTCAACCAATTTAAAAACTCTTTGAAAACAAAACCAATGTTTTCTTTACCTAGTCTAACACCAGAAATTAAGAACAAAGCTAAATCATATAGAGAGATCCCTCTCTGAAGCTAGAAGGGCTAGATCCCAGATTTAAAAGAGGTTGGATAAGGTTACCTTTGAGATTTCTTCTTTTTCAGCCTCTAGGAAATTTACCAAGTGCTAACAGAACAGTTGTGCAACTTGGATATCCATCTGCATCTCTAATTCTAGCTTATCCTTATTTTGGAACCTATACTTGATAGCTTGCTTCACATCATCCCAAGTTCCAAGTAAGGATTTATGATTAGCCCACCATCTGGAATGGGTGCTCTGAAAAGCTACATCTAATACCGAGATTCTTTTATCTTCTACTACATTTTCCTCAATGTTGAGCAGAAAATTGTCTAACTTTGAGGTGCCATCGTATACTGGGTGTTCTCTAACTTCTATCACAACCCATTTTGTCACTCTGACAGTTGCGCATCTTCTTGAGAATATTTTGTATGAACCTTGTTGCCAACTATCAAAAGCCAATTCCAAATCTTTGTCTAATGACTGTATGCTTCTCCTACTTATTGATCCATCAGTAGTAGGATTTATATAATCATTTCTTGTTCTTGTTGTTATGGTGTACAGCTAGTCCAAGTCTTCTCCCTCCATATTATTTTCTGTTGGCTCTGTATACCTGGGTCCTACATATGGATCCAAAGGTTGAACTACCTTGATTCCCTCAGCCTCAAAGGTCATGGTGTCTTTCTTTAAGTCGATTACTGCATAGTTTTCATAGGCCCAATCAATGCCAAGTAGTGCAGGGTAAGGTTCCTTATCTCCCATGATCTCAATGACTTCAAAGTCATCCATTGTCTTTACTCTTGCAACATCTATTACCACATTCTCCAGTCTTCCAATGGGGAAGATACAGTATTGGTTTTCCATTCTTAACTGAATTGGGGAATATGTCAACCTCGATTTTCCTAAGGCTTCCCAGGTTTTCTTATGAACAATTTTCACATCGGATCCTAGATCCAACATAAAGTCCTTAATATCAAATTCATCTAACTGGGCTACTAGTCTGAATTCTTTTCTAGTTCGTACTTTTCTTCGTTGCATTCTCTTAGTACTCTTCTTAGGAAGATTAGCACTTATTCTTTCTTCTAAGGGTTATTTGTTCCCTAAAATAGGTATAGCACGTTGCGCAACTTTTCTGTTAGTTGATCATTCCCTAGAATGTCAGAGAATAACTGAAACCAAAGGTCAACTACGTTTTGAGGTTGCTCAGGTTGTCTCGGTATGACTATAGGATTTCTGGGTGTAGGGGGTGAAGCAGGGACGTGCATCATCTTAGTATAAACAATAGGTTGTGGGGGTTTCTCTTGCATCTCAGGGATCGGAATATTCTGAAATACTTCTATGGCATATTTAAAGAACAACTTTTGTTTTAGAGGGTTGTACCTGTCTTCTTTAGGTACTTCTTTTTGGATCTAAGGTAGAATATCAACATCAGCTCCTTTATTCTCTCCTCCTCGATTAATGTTGGCCCTTGGTTATGGAAGCAAGAAAAGATCAAGGAAGAAAAGGCAAAACGAGAACTTCATAGAAGACAGAATGACCATTACTGGGTTGAAGTGAGAAAAAAGACGGAGTGAAGTCCGAGAAAGCAAGCCATTGGATGAGGAGATCGAGGATGATAGGTCAGCAAGGAATAAGGACCATGGACAACTTAGAAAGTGGAAAAATACATCGTTAGATGCTTTGGAAAACCGCGTGAGAAGGAAGGAAAGACAGGCTAGCATAGCCTTGAAAACGTGGGTCAAGGTACATTTGATAAGACACGACTTTCCTTAATCAATTAATTAATTTCCCTATTTTTTAATTTACTTTTCAACATAACATTGGAAAAATACAATCATAGGTTTTTAAAACTAGGGGAAAATACCATCTGCACTTTTACTCCATTTTCACATTTTAATTTACTTTTAATTTTTAATCCACTTTCACATAAATTCATGTTTAATCCACTTTTACCTTTTAATTCACTTTCACATAACTTCACGTTTAATCCACTTTCACGTAACTTTATTTCTAATCCACTTCCATTTTGTATTTCTTAAAGTCACCTTTCCTTTGAATATTTATATTTGAATACTTACCTTTTTACATCAATGAAAATACTTTATTAAAGAATATTCGCCTTTATCATTGATGACAACCCTATACTAAAAAATATGTAATCCTCTAGAAATAGAAAGAATTATCCTTTGTCTGCAACTCTCCCCCTCTTTGTAATTCTCCTTCCCTTGTCTATAACTCTCCTCCTATATATAAGTATCTCCATTTGACATCAATGGAAAATGAATTCTCCCCCTGAGTTGTTCTTATTTATTGATAATATGAGAGGCATATCACTCCCAACTTATGTTTGAGATATGCAAATATTTTCTGGAAAGGGTTTGGTAAAAATATCTGCAACTTGTTTCTTGGTGGAAATGTAGTCCATTTGGACACTTTGTTCAAATACCTATTCTCTTAGCAAGTATTACTTTATGGGAATATGCTTCATATTTGAGTGCATAACATGATTCTTTGAAATGCTTATTTCACTTGTGATATTGCAGATGATTGATATTTTTCGATCATAATCTACATTGATATCCTTCAATGTTCGATTCATCCTGAGAACTTATGTACACCATGTTTTTTTTGCAATATACTCGACTTATGTTTTGGATAAAGAGATTGAAAATTGTTTCTCTCAACCAAGACACTAGACTATTTCCTAGAAAGAATGTTCATCCACTTGTACTTTCTCAATCATCAACACTAGTTTCCCAATCTTCATCTATATACGATTTTAGAGTAAAATATTCACCTCTTCAGTACCATAAAACAAAGTCCAAGGTGCCCTTTAGATATTTTAATATAAACGTTTTAGTACTTGTGCATGATTTTCTTTAGGTTCATCTTGAAATTGTGCAATGGATCTTACTTATTGCATAAATTTTCCCCTTCATACCATCACATATAGTACACTTCCAATCATTGACCTACACAATATTTGATTTCCTTCTAGAGATTCATCATTTTTCTCAATTTACAACCTGTGACCATAGGTGTCTTGACTAGTGTACAATCTTCCATTCTAAATTTCTTCAACATTTTCTTGATGTAATTTGTTTGTGAAATGAATATGCCTTTGTCATATTGAGAAATTTGTAATCCAAGAAAGAATGATAGTTCAAAAAGCATAGACATATCAAATTCCTTTTGCATTTATATAGCAAAATATTGGCACATTTCATTCATACTAGCTCAAAAAATAATTCCATCTACACAAACTACAATGATCAACTAATTTTTTGCTAATCTGTTGATGTGGATACTACTCTAAAAAATTCCTCTTTTGAAGCCTTGTTGTTGTAGATATTTATCAAGTCTTGAATACCAAGCTCTAGGAGCGTGTTTTAGCCCATAAAGTGTTTTCTTCATTTTGCACACATTATCCTTATTTTTTTTATAAGAAAAATCCTTCTGATTGTTCAATGTATACTTCTTCCTCTAAATTTCCATTTAGAAAAATTGAGAAAGGCGACCTTGACATCCATTAGATAGATTTTGAAATTATTAAAACATGAAAATGAAAAAAACATTATGATAGATTCTAGTCTAGCAACCAGTGCAAAGGTTTCTTCGAAATCAATACCTTCAAACTATGCTTAGCCTTTACACACTAATCTTTCTTTTTTTCTTATTACTTTGCCATCTTCATTCAACTTGTTCCCAAAAACCCACTTGGTTCCAATTACATTTTTATCTCTTGGCCTTAGAACAAGTTTCCATGTTTCATTCTTCTCAATTTGATTAAGCTCTTCTTCCATACCATCAATCCAATGCTTATCTTCACTGGCTTCATTAAAGTTCTTAGGCTCTATTTTAGATAACAAGGAGAAGTTTGCATATTCTAGTGCAGTAGCTCTACTTCTTCAAGTTTGAACTCCTATATATTTATCACCAAGAATTAAATTTTATGAATGATTCTTTCAAACAAATCTAGATGGTGTCTTTGCATCTTGGAATTCTATTTTTTGTTCTTCATTTTTTCTCCTTCTTCTTATTTTTCTTCTTTGCAGCCTGGCTCATCTGCTTGAACATTTACTTGCATTTTCAACTTCTGTTGCCCTACTTCATCGAATTTTACATTGTCACTCTCTACGATTTTGTGTAATATTGTATTGTAACATCTGTAAGCTTTTCTTCTTTAGGAATAACCTAGAAATATACCTTCATTAGATTTGGGGTCAATGTTTCCCAAATCCTCATCATATATCTTTATATAACACTTGCTTCCAAAAACTTTGAAGTATTTAACTATTGTTGTTCTACCTTTCCATAATTAATAAGGTGTTTTGTTGTTGTTGACTCTGATTTTCACTCTATTCATAATGTAAACTAGAGTTTTGAATACTTCTCTCCAAAACCTGTCTGATATCATGGATTCATTCAACATTGTTCTTGTCGCATCTTGTATAGTTCTATTTTTTTTTTCTACCACTCCATTATGTTGTCGAGTTCTTGTGGATGAGAAACATCTTCATATCCCATGAGTCTCACAAAATTCTTCAAATTCATTTGGGATTAACTTGCCTCCTCTGTCTAATCTCAAACACTTGATTTCCAAATAAATTTCATTTTCAACCAAGGATTTGAATGCTTTGAAATTCACAAAAGATTCATATTTTCTTTTAGGAACGTAATCCATGTAAGTTTAGAATAATCATCAATGAGTAACATGAAGTAATTTTCAACTTATATACTTTGTGTTCTTGTAGTCCCACAAAGATCTGTATGAACAAGTTCCAATGGATTCCTTATTGAGTACTCCTTTGATTTAAATATTGCTCTTGTCTATTTTCCATGATGAAATTTCTTATAGAGAGTGTTTGAAGGTTTAACAATATTTGGCATGTCTCTCACTTCTTGTATAGTTCTTATTTTTACCAAATTATCTAATTTAATATGACCCATTCTTCTATTCCATAACCATGTTTAATCTGTTTGTCCCATATAATACCTTTCTCCTGTATCTCATTGAGTATATATACATTATTTGATGTTCTATATGCACTTGCCAATACTATTCTTGATCCTTCCTTCCTTATTTCACAACCTTGAGAGTTATATGTGATATTGTGTCCTTGGTCACACATTTCCCTAACAATGAGAAGATTGTGTTTCATACCATCAACATACAAGACATTTGTCATTAGTATTTCCATTATTGAGACTTAGAGTACTTTTTCTATATATCCTTGTGGTATCATCACTTCCATATGTCACATTTCCTTTGTTAACTTCTTTCATAGTGAGAAACCTGCTCCTATAACAAGCCATGTAGCTTGAGCATCCATTGTCAACTTACCATTGACTTCTTTTGTTTTGATCATGAAGGGAAGTTTGTACTAACATATATTCCTCCTTCTTATACATCTTGTTAGCACTCTGTAATTTCTCAGGCTGAGG
>ML794203.1:226300-257634 GCA_009831015.1 Picea engelmannii | reverse complement strand
GTCGTCATGGTGATTGTTGATAGACAGACCAAGTACGCACACTTTTGTGCACTCTCTCATCCCTTCAAAGCTAGTACAGTTTCCACTGCATTCATGGAGACAGTTCAAAAGCTACATGGAAACACAAAGATTATTTTAAATGATAGAGATCCCATCTTCACTGTACATTTTTGGATAGAATTATTTTCTTGTTTCGATACTCAATTGGCTCATAGATCATCCTATCATCCTCAATCTAATGGACAAATAAATATAGTGAACAAATGTTTGGAAGGATACCTTCATTTCTTTGTCTCTGATAAACAAACACAATGTTTCAAATGGTTACCCTTGGTAGAATGGTGGTATAACACTTCCTTTCATACTGCAAAAAAAATGACACCATTTATGGAACTCTATGGATACCACCCTCCTTCCATCACTTCTTATCTAAAAGAAAAATCTAAGGTTCAAGCAGTGGAAGATCACATCGAGCATCAACAACAAGTTCTCCAAATATTAAAGGACAACCTAACCATGGCATATAATCACATGAAACAACAATAAGATCAACATCATAGTGAAAGAAGTTTTGAAGTAGGGGATTGGGTGTTTTTAAGACTACAACCATACAAATAGATGTACCTCAAGCAATCCAAGAAGGATAATAAATTATCACCAAAGTACTATGGCCCTTATAAGGTGTTTCAAAATATTGGTACTATGGCATACAAGTTGGAGTTGCCTGCATCTTCACGAGTACACTCGGTTTTCAATGTTTCATGCTTAAAGAAGGTTATAGGGGATAATATCCCAATTCAAACTATACTTCCAGAACTTGACAAAGAGGGAAAATCCATATTGGATCCTTAAGCCATCACTGTGTTGGAAGCCAATTTATTTTTTTCCATTGCCCTATAAGCTGCCTACACCTATGTCGCCTGAACTTCAAATTGTCGTCGCATTTTGCAAATAGACGATATTTTCATTTCTTGTGACACTTGCAAATTGGTCTCAATTTAGTTTTCACGACTGTGAGCGCGAAAAATCCTCCATCGTTATTTGAACTCTCATGATCTTCTCTTTGATATTCTAAAAGGCACTTACTTTTGGTTTATTACTGTGTGGCTAAATGAATTTTCAAACTATGCCTATTTGGACATTTTTGGTTGCATAACTTAAAAGGCATTGAGCATATAGATTTATATTGTTTTGGACTTTCCTAGTCATTAGATTGCATAGGGGTCATGGTTTATTTTGTTTTTATATGATGTGATCCTTATTATTATAATCTCTTGGCTTGTCAAATTTTATGAAATCGATTGTCACAATGTTTTATAAACATTTGATTACACACTTATACGATGGCACATATTTTACTTTTGGTTCGATTTCACATTGAACATTCATGGTTTTAAATAATACATTGGCGCATTGGTATATCATCCACCATTTGATTCTTGGGTTGTCCAATTAATATGGTTTGAACTATGTTTTGATTGATTGAACGGAGGTTGTACTTTGCCATTACTATTATGCATGGTGGTGAATAATCCCACCACCCTCGCACGTGCACATTAATTCCTCCCCTTTGATCGTTCGTAGTTGTTAGCCCAAATGACTATTCTCCTGTGTGTTGTTGTTTTCAACGCAAACCCTGACCATGTGCCTGCACCATGGCTCCAGTCGTAAGGGCTGAACCCAATGGTAGCTAGGCTCTGTTGATGTTCAACAGTGCTCACAGTGACCTTGAGGAATTTGTATGGCTCCCGTTCATACAAAAGTTTGATGGTTTTAAATCCCTGCGTGGCTCGACAATTTTCATTAACCTTTGATGGCTATCGAGCCAAGGTTGGGGATGTCCAATTGGAAAATGACGAGCAATTTCTCAGTTTAGCTATGGGTCTACCTGCCACTGGACAATGATGGTCCAAGAATTTCAAAGTGGAAGAGGTCCCATGGACACTGCTCTTCCAGTCGCGTAAGGTTAGCTCCTGTGACAAAGTTTTTCCAGCGAATATGCTCAAGCAACGTTGGCACGATTTGTTGATGATAACCAAACAGTTTATCACCTGCGAAGTCCGGTATGTGTTTGCTTTCTTACACCACCTTTGTTTGCTTATGGTTTTCATGGGCTATGAGCTTAATATACCTTATTACTTGCATAGGAGCCTATTTAAAATTTCCAAGAGATACAAAAGGAACCAGGCTGATAGCAGCCTTTTTCACTAGGGGTTGATTAAAATGATTATTGTCTGTCATTTGGGGTTACACCAAGACTGTTGGAACGATTTTCTTACTCGCAATAATTTTGAGGATTCAAACCCACCACAGGTTGACAAACCTGTGGTGAGCGAGGGAAAGTTTGTACCCCTGGTACCCTACAGTATTCTGTTACCTAAACCCTTACCCGACTCACCTATCGACCTACCCCACTCTGTGACCAAGAATGTAGAAAATGTTAAACCCATGGCTAAAAGGCCTAAAGCCAAACCTACTACAAACGCCAAAGGAAAAAAGAATGCCCGTCTAATTTCTCAAATGGCAAGGAACAAGCCAAAACCTCCTGTCAACCCTAACCCTATCGTGGTGAGTGAAGACTCTGACTCGGAAGTGGAGCATTACTTGGCTAGTGAATACCCCTATTCGGAAGGTCTGTGTGCCAATCCCTCATATGACTTTGTGAAAAACCTACCACCTTGCTTGCAAAATGACCCTAATTACCCAGGCATTAAGCTGCCTTGTGAAACCCCCGGTGATTCGTCAAAACCCTCTCCTTCTCTACCTCAACCTACTGTGCCATCCTGTGATCAGTGTAGCTCGTGGTTAGAGAGGTATTATCTTGATGTAACAATGCTACAATCCATAATTCATTCTTTGGAGGACCAAGTTGCACGGCTTACCAGTCAAAAGGAGAAATTGCAAGCCACTGATAAGAAATAGAGAACGACAGGCTCTATTTTGTTTAAAAATGTGGAGTCAGCTACAACGGTCGTGAATTCAAAATTGGCATAGCTCGAGCAGCCTCACTGGTATGTCTATCACCTGTTTATATAACAAACTCATAGCTCTGTTTACAGTGTGGATTTTCTTTGTCACATAAGCATGCATTATGTACATAGTTTGGTTTTGATAAATCGAATTTTGTTTTCCCAGTTTAGCTTTGACTAGATCTCCTTCTATTTGTTGATCATGGTATAGATTGGATTGGTTTAATTTTGCTTAAATTGGTTTCTCTGTTGTTGATTGAAACACAAGTTGTTTCTCCTATTCGATTCTGAACACAATCATATTTCATTTTTATTTCATGATATGTTTGGTGATAATTGTGATATGGTTAACTGTTACGGTTTTATGAACATATGATTTTCAACCCAGCTCGAATACAGCTTGGATTATGTTTAATATGATTCTGTTTTATATGCACCTAAATCGTGAATAGATACAAATCATAATAGTTATACCAAACGAATTAGTTCGCATTGGTTGACTCCACCATGTTATCAGTTCGATTCATATTGCAATGAATATACTATTTAAATTTAATTTGGGGAACGAAAGTGACTATACCCAGGATCACAATTTGTTTCTTTATTTAACTTAGTCACGATTTGTGTTGATTGTTGCTTGGTTTATGATTATCACTTCTGTTGATGGTTGTGATCACTATTTGATCCTGTCTATTGACTATGTAACGCTCAGTGATCAAAATCTATGGCAAAATTTCATTGATGTTGTTATGAATGTTTTATTTGATCATAATCGTACAGTCTTTCCATCTTTGTATTTGATTGAAACAACATGAATCTTATGCTACATTGTTATAGCCATAGTAATTGGATTATGATTGTGTTGTATTAGATCGTATCTCGTACGATATGATTCACTATTAATTTCATTTGATATGAAACAGTTTGGTTACGGTTTGACCCTATTTTATGGTAAAAGAAAATTAGAGCATTCTTATCCCTATTTCGATTGAGTCACTTTTGATTCTATTTAATCTAAATGATAAACTCATTTGAACCATTAGTGATTTGTTTTTAATTTTTATTAAAAGAAAATTGGATTGGATTATTTTGAAAATATTTCATTTGATTTCTATCTCGTCCTGTATGCTATTTTAGACTAGCTACAGAATCAGATGATTATGTAGCTAAGTCTGTAAGATTAGATTTTTATTGTTTTGTTACTGAAATATCTTTATAACTTGATATGTTTGGGCTATTGCAGATGAATTCGAAATTGCAATGGATTTGATGAGCAGTTAGGGGATATTTGAAATATTTCACTTGCATTTTAGTTTCCTAGTTTAGTTGATTTTGGGAATATCTTCCCAAATTATGTAAAATAGTTTGATATTATCCACAGGGAGGTTTTACCCTGTGGAGAGAATTATAAATACCTATCATTTTTGTAATAATGAACATCCTGATTCGTGGGAGAACAAGGATATGGAGTTTTAATACAGACTGAAGCAGAATTTGGTGTTTTGTTACAGCTTTAGCTTCTCATTATATCAATATTTTGTTTCATGTTATGTATATCAATTTGTATTTGGTTAATGACTACTTTAGCTATCTTAATCATGTGAAAATGATATAATTTAATCATTGTCATCCATATCTGGTTTCTTCCAAGTGTATAAAAGACATAACAATTGTTGAATTCAGTTTGTGAATGACAGGTTTATCTTCTTCATAAGTTGAATTGTAAAGTATAAGTTTTTGCATAACAGGTTTCCCTTATTGCAGAGATTTATAAATCATAAAATTGTTATGATTTTTTATGTCTTGTTTGTCCTGTAAACCACTCCAAGAGCAGCGCAGCCAATCGTTTACGAAAATCTTCTAGATCAACCGGTGCGAGTTTCCTTCCTTCGACCAACTTCGAAGTCATCATACGCAGGACAAATTTGGAGTGTTTCCAGGTCAGTTAGTCATATGTTTGTTTAGTATATTATTAGTAGTTTAGTTAGATATATATTTTTGTTTAGTATATTAGATTGTTTAATTTCAGTAAGTTTTATTTCTTGTTTATAAATCATAAAATCAAAAAATATCTCTAGCTGTCTTAGGACAGAAATCAAATGAGTTTTACAGGTTTTATTTAAATCTGTCAATTGTGTATATTGTATATTTGTGAATAAGTTGTAATTCAACTGGTAGTTAGACGGTTAGTTTTTAGAGTTAGTGTAATAGTAATTAGTATATTGTATTTATATAGTTAGTATAGTATTAGTTAGTAGTTTGTATATTTAGATAGTAGATTAGTTAGTTTGTTTAATAATTAGATTAGTGTATAGTTTGTGTTTATTAGTTTTATATAGATTAGTTAGTTTAGATTAGTTTTCTCTTTGGTTTTCTTAGGACCTTAGAGCAGCCAACGAAGTCATTAAACCCATCAGGGTGGTTCATTCCAAATGGCTTGGGTTATTTAGACAACCTCGGACCGGTTCCACTCTCTCAATTGACGGACGGACAATTTCGCCTGTCAACAAATGGCGCTAGAAGGAGGGCACGAGGTGGTTGCAAGACTCCTCCTCCACCTAATCGCGTACCTATTGTTGGAGCCTATGTTGGAGCCGCCCCTATTTTTTCGCCTCACACAATTTTGAATATTCTGATACTTGAGATCTAGAGTTGTTTTTCTTTTCCCTTTCCTTCCGAAGTCATAAAACTCTGAAAAAACTTTTGTTGCCTGAATAGTAATGCTTTGTCACTTACAAAGGGTCGTTTTTTCACAAGTATGTTTGTTCTTAGGATTTTTCAAGTTTCGCGATCTCGCAAGTCGGACACCTTATTTCTTGAATTCACAAGTCCCGAGCCGCGAGAATACGAACTCGGTTCTAATTTTCGTCCAAGGCAAGAATAGTATAATATCTTTAACCGTTGATTAGACATCGTCAGGGTTTCGCGCCTCGGCATTTCTCGACCCTAAATTTTTGTTTTCTCAACCCCGAGAGTCGAGAATGTGATAATTTTTAAATAACCATAGTCAAGAACCAGGAGTAAAAAACTAACCTTAGTTAAACTCGGTTCTCGGTACATCGCCTCTCGGAATTTTCTTTAATAAAGTTGAAGTGTCCAAAACTCTGATTCCCGAAGTTGCGACATAATTATATTAAGCCTTAATTATCGCCGCATCGCAATATCGCGACTCGGCGTATCAATCTCCTAAAATTCTGCCTTCAAGCTCCCGAGTCACGATCTGGCGATTAACTTAATCATATCATTAAGGATCTGCCACATCAAGATTATTGTTAATTAATGCTAAGATTGGAACTTGCAGTCTCGCGAGTTATAAAATCAAAACGTTAAAGGGAAATTCACGAGATGACGAAAAACGAGGAAAGCTATAAGTCATTAAGATTGGAAACTTTTAAAATCAAACGGATTACGTCCCGCGCTTCGAGGTTGGCACACTCCATGAGGTGTTTATTCATTTACTCTCCATAACCTGAGTGCCTGTCACGCCGCCCAATATTCATGACATTAATGAGAAATTAGGGTAAATCCACGATGAAAATAAGATCGAATTTTTTCAATTAATCTGGTTTTATTCGCGATTTGACGGACTGATGACAAGGTACATGGTTTTCAAAATATATACGAGAATTTGTTTTATTTGTTAAAAAGAAAACATTTCTTATTAAGCGTATAGAGCAAGATTTCTCTGAGTGAACTAGCCTCTGTATGTATACGCAAGTTTATCACAGAAGAACGAAAACACCAGCTTCAGCTATGGCACCAAGGAGAGGAGCTAAAGCAAATGTCGAAGTCCCCGCACAGGGTTCGGACAACGTCTCGGATACTTCGCCTCGGACGGACGACTCAGTATCTACCTGGTCTTCTATTACAAATATCCTGCAATCAGAGTTAGTGAACTGTTCAGGTTCTGATGACTATAACTATGATATTGTGAAGGACGACATGAACACTAGATACAAGACAATTGTTCAGTCGAAAATGCACTTGGTGGCAACCAGACCTCGGTTGCTCCCATATTACGATATGATCCAATGGCCATTGGATCACGTCAACCTGCGTTCCAGAACTATTCTGAATGACAGACAGGCCATGATTGGGACTTTTAGGCCTGAGCATATTCAGTCTATGTACAAGCTCCCAACGACCACTGAATACACATTTCGCAAAGAATTCTTCGCAGAATTCAAAGAGAAGGAGTGCAAAGAATTTGACAAGACTATGCCAGGCTTGATAAAGGATTGGGTATCTCGTCCCTCCACATTCAGGGTGAACAATGAAGGTATGTATTCGATTTCTTCATTGGAACCAAACTACAGGTATGTGGCCATGATGACTTGTCGTCTTTTCGGATTGGAGGACACCGCTCATTTTTTCGTCCAGTGGGTACCCCTCATTTTTTGGGTAGCCGAAGGTTCCTCATTAAATTGGGCAAAAATACTCTCTAATAATTTGTTCAACAAAATCACCAAGTACCAGGAGCAGAAGGAAGCCGGGAAGCCGTCCAGATTCTACATGTCCGCGTATATCATAGACGCGATATGCTCCCTGACGCATTTTCCTTTGATGAATTGGGCTTGGAGTCCATCTGGAGAAAAAACTGTGCATGAGTACCACGGTAAATTGTGGGAAAATAATGCGAATGAGTTTATTTATGAAATTTTTAATTGGGTGATGGTGCCCCTGCATGTCACCATTTTTGGTCTTTTGCCACCCCTCATCTCGGATGGCATTACTGCAAATCTAAGCCAGATCGCAGAATGGTACGTGGAAGAAGAATTCTCTTATTTGAGAGTATTCGGAGCTGTTGTTCCTCCTCTAGCGCTCCCACAATTTATCCCCGATAAACTGGCATGTCGCGAGATTGCTCGATAGACAGTAATGGACGGCGTGAGAAAAGAACTAAAAGCATCAACAAAGAAGGTATGGCCGTCTTTTCCTATCTAGCTTAATTCATATTCCCTACTCGATTTCGGACATGCTAAGGCTGAGGCTGCAGCTTTAGAAGGCTTAAATTTGGCCTATATTGAATATAAAAGGCATGACTCATAGAGGATCGTAAGTACTCATTTAGGAAATTGTGGCTTAAAGAGGTTCGAACACGAATCCTCGACTTCGGATGATGTTTTCCGAGGCGCCACATCCTATTCAGAAGTGCAATTCTGAATCGAATCCCTAGCGGCCGAAGACAGGGATTCTGTCTTAAAATTCCAGGCGAACAGGAAGCGATGTCTCCCCGTGGTGCTGGGAAGTTTGGAAATTCCCAAAGACAAAGAAAAATAAGACGAAAGTTCTGAGGGGCAAACATCTAACCCCAAAAAACATCAAGAAGGAGAGTGGGAGGAGAGTCCTGAGCTGAAGAAAAGTCCTGAGCGGGAGGAGAATCCCGAAACAGAAAAAGAGGCTGCTGATCCTCCTAAGAAGTAGAATCCAGAGGTGGAAATAAAAGACACAAACCCACCTGAAACTCAGAATCCAGAGACGAGGACAAAGACCTCCGATCCCCCGAAAGAGCAAGTTCCACTCAGTACACCAGGGAAGGCTACGAAATATATTGGGCAGCCCATCACCTCTGTCACACCCTTGCAGTCGGCGCAAGGAAACGTATAGGAAGAATGGATTTTTGGCGAAGAGCTGAGACCAATAAGGGCAAAGGAACTCCCTCCTAATGAATTCTTTTTTGATAAAAAAAGAAAAGTTGTAGTTAAGCAGGAATTTCATCAGGAGGGAGAGTCTACTGTCAAAAAGTACAAAGTGATAACTGATGGGAAGAACAAAAGGAAAGATGAATTTGCCACAGAGATTGTAGGAACGCTGGGAGCGTACGCAACAACAAATCAATTCTCAGTCGCGGCATTAAAAAATCAACTTAAAGCAAAGAATCGGTTAATCAAGACTCTTGAAGCTCGAATAGCTTTAGCTTCCGAAGATGCTAAAAGTCAAACGAGTGGAGCAATAGAGCTGGCCCAATTGGCCGATAGGAAAGAGATCGAGGTCCTCAAGACCAAGCTGGAGAAGGAAAATTCAGTCATCTGAGATGGTCGGGTGCAGTTCGACCACCAAAGGGATACGTCACACAATTGCGGGCTCAATTAGAGGTCACAGAAAGCAAGGTGATTGACGTCGAGATTGCCAAATATCGAGCAATCAACATTAGGAGCAGGGCCTCTTCTGCTCAACAGAGCCTACTAAACAAAATCGGGGATTTTCGAAAGGATTTCTTGTTGATGAATCAGATTTCTGAGAATCTTATTATCAAGGAAAGAAATGCAGAAGCTGCTCGGGTCGTCTTCCAGGAAGCAGTGATAGCTACCAATAACAGGTTTTCGGCAGGGACCCCCGGGCTTTCCATTGCCGAACAGACAAGGGGTAATATTTTGTTAAAGAACTGGGAGCATGATATTGATTTGAGCAAAGAGCAGGCACAAAAAGTGACGAATTCACTCGAAGAAACCTTCAAAAACATAAACGCTGAACTATTAGGGATGGAGAATAGAGGAGACACAGAGACGCTGAGGCATATAAATATGGAGCGGATCTCCCTTGACATGAAGGAGAAAAATGAGAGAGATTTGGTGGAAATCTCTAAAATGGACCGGGCAGGAATGGCTCAAATTGATGAGCATCTAATTCAACCCAGCACACAACTCGGCACCCTTGATATTGTTGATGCATATATGGGAAATCAACTTCCGTAATTAGCCCGAGACTGCTATTTTTCTGAAGCCAGTTGTCAGGCAGAATCGTCACAGCTCATATCCCAATTCCTGGGAAAATGTAGGATATGCACCGAGTCTATGCAGAGACAAGCACCTGGCGCACTTTGAAAATGGAGTTGAAGAGATGGAGCGGTTTCACTCCTAACAGCTGCCAAATGGAACCGCCACAGCTTGTATCTAATTTTATGGACAAGTATATCATATGCACCGACTCATGTAAAGAAAATGCCTGGCACCATTTTGTATAAATAGAACAGAGAAAGAAGAACAAAAGGCTGGACTTTTTGGGTATCAATTGTAATAGAGTTTTTGCATGAAGGAAGTTAATACAAGCAAAATTTGGAGATTCCTAATTACGTCACGACTGTGTTGCAAGTTTGTTCGTTGTGTTTTATTGTTTCTTTTCATTTTTCTCTACATAATTGATATATATCACTATAATTTAGTACCACCACTACTATAGTGAAAGGGATTTTGTCTTTCTGTAATTGTCTCTTGTTTTTCCTCTGCACCAACTTTAGCGGGTGTAAGACCAATTTACATTTACAGAATGATATATTTGTTTACATCATATCAATTATGTCTGTGTTAGTTTCTTCTTTTTATATATGTGAGTTTTTCCATTCACTAGAATCTTGCGTTGTCTACTGTTAAACGTTTCTCTCTCACGTCGTATATTTTTACAAGAATAACACAGTTACGGGAAAAGGCCTTCTGTTATGTTTTTATCTCATTCTTCCTGCAAAATTTTCTCTTCACTTCAACCAAATTGAACAATGTCGAAACCACTCGTTAAATCCTTCTTTACTGGTGATGTTTTCTCAATGACTGTCCCTATAGCTATTCAACCGAATATTCAACCTAGACTCTCTAATCAAAATCATATCGCTTTGAGTCTTTTCGATACGATACTCATAACTACTAACACTCGAGAAGAAATTGAACGTTCATGGGCAGGCATTGAACGAGACATAGCTGCTCAAGAGAAGTTGGAAGCTAGACGTTGGGAACGTAGAAACCTTCATTAGTTTCCTATACAGAAGGTAATTTATCTTCGTATACTCCTTCACTTACCTTCGGATGCCTTGACACTGTACTCTAAGCCCTAGTACAGACTCAGGAATAACATCTTTCTGGCACCATTGCCGGGGACCGAAGTTACGAAATCTTTTCCCTGGGAAAACGACAAGCAATTTCGTCGATAGTGTTGCTCTTGATAGTGAACATAGAGCACACACTGTTTTAAGGCTTGTCTAAATCTTTCACTTGGCGACTCCACTGAAACACAAACTGGCGTCTAGTAGGAGGCATACCTGACAGAACCCAGATAACAAGCTCGTTACGCCTATTAATAATCCTGAATTTTTTTTAAGAGCAAGACGTTCTCTTGAGACAACTGCTTCAGTCAGTAAACCCAAAAATCCACTTCTAAAGACTAAATCCACTTCAGAACCTCTTTCTACCGGTAGCCCTCTGTATGATGCCAAAGATCCAGAAACAAACTACTCTGAATTTATGAGTGAGCTACATTAGGATTTCCAATCTATAAACAAAGGTAAAGGCCCTTTGGAAAGATCGTCGTCTTTTGACACACCAACCTTTCCTCGGCAGAACCTCCCAGTTTCACCTGATTCAAAGGTGTGTGTTACACCCCCATTTCCTACCCCCAAGTCGATGGAAGGCGTCAGAGGAGGAGGTGGAGGAGCGAATGTTCCCCCTCCCGGAGTATTTGCAAAAGTAGCAGCGAGATACGCTCCCTTAGTTTTACCTGCTAACCTCCATGATTTACCTGACAATTACATCAAAAATCTTCCAAAGTTCATTGGGGAGGGAGACCTAACCGTAGCCGAACATATCAACTTCTTTGACCAGTTCGCAGACATATGCAGTATTGATCATGAGGATGTCTATTCGATACTGCTTGTCCAAACTTTCGAAGGACAGGTTTGAACTTGGTTTCAGAGTCTTCCTGCCACTTCTATTCAGACATATAATGCTTTAGAAAACGCTTTCCTCACATAATGGGGAGAGTGAAAAGACTATTTATACTACCTTACCGAGTTCGGGTCCCTAAGGAAGAAGAACTCAGAAATGGTAATGGAATTTATTTTGAGATTTAACAAAATATACAATAAAATTCCTGTCGTTGTTAAACCTTATGAACCTTCGGCCAAAGTAACCTTTGCAGGAGCTTTCAAACCTAATTTTGCATTGCTCTTGCGAGAAAGAAGAGGAGCCACCCTAAAGACAATGCAAGACGACGTCGTCGAAATAGAATATAATATGATGGCTTCGGGTAAGTTGAAGGCTAAAGTAGAAACAACCAACCGTGATAATAGACGCTATAGGGAACCAGCAGGTCCTTCCGAGTCAAATAGATACATTGACGACAGAGTGGATGATATGGCCCGAATAATTAAAGATCTGTCTAACAAAATCTCTAGGATGGAGTTGGACCAGGCCAAAGATGATTCTTCTAACAAAAGGGACTTCAGGAGAAACCCAAATCCCCAAAATCAACAGAGGCAAATAAAAAATGAAGATAAAAAAATACAAGCTCCACTAAAAAACGAAAATTTTATAGGAGCAAGTGACCTCCAAGATTTTGGAGATTCATACGAAGAAGTTGCATGTTTTGGCGATGAGTGTTCGCAGCCATTTTTGACTAGGGAAGACTATGAGGAATCCTTACATACTCCTCAACCGTCTAACGAAGAAGAAGAAGAAGGTGATCATTCTGACCTCTGCATATCCCAACCAGAAACAGAAATGATAGCGGCTGATTTTCAACCCAGATACAATCTGAGACCAAAAAATAAGCCTACCTCAACTGAACAACCTAAGAAAATCCTACCAAGGGGTCAGTCTCATGAACTCCCTTTTGAAGAGACATTGTTACCAGTACCCAAAGATAAAGACAAAGTAACAAAAACTCAACCATCTCAAGTGAAAAAGGATGAGACCCAAACAAAGGAAACAAAACCGAGAAATAAAGTTACAACTTCAACTAAGATCACGAGTGATAAAGCGATTCAAATGAATAAGTTGGTAAGAGAAAGCCCAGAAGTTTTAACCAAAGAAACGGACAAGGCCAATACATCTTACAATTTTGAAAATGAATTAAATAAAATTAAGATACCTATTCATTTGGTAGAATTAGCAAAAAACCCCACTTATCGGAAGCAAATTGCCAAAGCAATGGGTGTTTATGAGCTAGAAAGTCACTCCGACGTTATCAACCTTGAAGATGACAGACCTAACATCACTTTTGGTCCTCATTTTGAGGGATTCAAAGACAACGTAGCTCCTTTCTATATCACCCTGAACATACATGACCAGTTATTGCATAACTACATGTTAGACTCTGGGGCTTCACATAATGTTATGCCCAAAACTATAATGGAGAGGCTGGGGCTCCAGATCACTAGACCCTATGGAGACCTATACTCGTTTGATTCAAGAAAGGTTAAATGTATGGGAATGATAAAAGATCTGGTAGTCACCCTGGCTCAGGTCCCAGTCAAGAGTATCCTGATGGATGTGGTTATTGCAGATATTCCCCCCAAATATGGTATGTTGTTATCCAGATCATGGGGAGCCAAGTTGGGAGATTATCTACAATTGGACATGTCATATGCCACAATCCCAATTTTCGGTGGACAATTTACCCGTTTATACCGAGAAACGAGATTAGCATATACTGTCAGTGATCCTCAGAACCCAAATAACTTTCCCATTTATGTTGTAGACCAAGATCTGGGAAATTGTATATTGTCTTTTGATGATGGTTTAGATGGATATCCAAAGGAACTCGATATGAAACAAGAAGAGCTTGGCCCTTTGACTGAAGAACTATGCAAAAATGGTATCTGGAAAATGTACTTCGATGGCGCTTCTTCTTCTGAGGGAGTTGGTGTTGGCATACTTTTAATAGCACTTGAAGGTAAGTTTACCATTCCTTTCTCATATCGCTTACAATGGGACATATATTATACCAACAATGTATGCGAGTATGAAGCGTTAATCTTAGGTTTAGAAGCTGCCAAGAAGTTAAACATAAAAAACTTGGAGGTTTATGGTGACGCCGAATTGATAGTGAAACAAGTAAACCGACAATACCTAACCAAACATCCCAGATTGAGAACGTATAGAAATTGCGCTTGGGATCTAATGGAGAATTTTTTCTCATCTATAAAAGTCCATTTTGTTTCTCGAACTGAGAATCTGCATGTTGATGCATTGGCTAAGGCAGCCTCAACCTTTTCCCCTCCCACAAATGTTAAACTGAAATATCATATTGAAATCAGATATAAACCCTCTATACCAGACAATGTCTGACACTGGTAGGTTTTTGAAGATGACGAACAAATTCAGAAATTTCTTATAGCAATAGGTGAGTTTTTCGAAACCCATCTAGACCAAGAAAACCAAAATGATCCGAGGTGGATTATGCAAGAAGACGAAAATCCTGAAACCTTTCGAGAAAAAATAGCGGATCACCGCATGTTGGTCCTCAAAAATAACCAAATCCTGAAAGGATTAATTCCTTTGGAAAGACTTTTCGATCAGAACGACATACTTGTGAAGTCTACTTTGCAGCCCCAACCAGAAAAGGTGGAGGATTGCAACATAGGAACTGAGAAGGATTCCAGGGTGGTAAAGATATCTAAATTTCTCCTTCCTAAGATAAGAGATCAGTATAGAGATTTACTTAGACAGTATAAAGATGTTTTCGCTTGGTCCTATGATGAGCTTCGAACATACGATACTTCTATAATTGAGCACAAGATACCTTTGAAGCGCGGAGTCAAACCTTTTAGGCAAAAGCTCAGGCATTTTAATCCCATTTTGTTGCCTGTTATTGAAAAGTAAGTTAAGAAGCTTTTAGACGCGAAAATAATCGTACCTCTAAGATACTCTGACTGGATAGAAAATTTGGTCCCTGTCAGGAAAAAGAACGGAGAAATCAGACTGTGTGTAGATTTCTGGAACTTGAATAGGTCCTCTCTTAAAGATAATTATCCACTTCCTAAAATGGACCATGTCCTAGAAAAGGTAATTGGGGCAAATCGGATGTCTATGATAGATGGATTTTCTGGGTACAACCAAATCGCCATGAATGAGCAAGATAGAGAAAAAACCTCTTTCACCACGCCATGGGGTACATTCATGTATGATAAAATGCCTTTTGGGTTAATGAACGTAGGGGCTACCTTCCAGTGTGCCATGGATATTTCTTTCGTTGGGGAAAGAGATAAGTTCATAGTAATCCACCTTGACGATTTAACGGTTTTTTCCAAAACCGATGAAGAACATTTGATCCATTTAAAACAGACTTTCGAAAAATGTCGCAGGTATGGCCTATCTTTAAACCCAAATAAATCACATTTTTCCATGCAGGAAGGTAAGCTTATAGGGCATATCATATTTAAAGATGGAATTAAGATTGATCCTAAGAGAGTTGAAGTGATACAAACTATCAAGATTCCTAGAAACGTTAAAGAAATTCAAGCTTTCTTGGGTACAATAATTTTTTTACGAAGGTTCATACCAAATTTCGCTGATATTGTTAAATTAATCACAGGAATGCTAAAGAAAGATAGCGGAGTAAATTGGACCGCTGAGGCTAAAGCATCGTTCGAACATATTAAGAAAGTTATCAACGAGGCATCTGTGTTAACAAGCCCAGATTACTTGAAATATTTCCTCATCTTCTCATTTGCCTCTCAGCATACTATCGCCGTAGTGTTACTGCAAAAAGATGATGAAGGTTTTGAGCGCCCGATCGCGTTTTTTAGCAAGATCCTTAGAGACGCCGAATTAAAATATGACATAATGGAAAAACAGGCGTACGCAATGGTGAAAGCGCTAAAGGCATTCAGAACTTACGTTCTACATTCAAGAATTATCACGTATGTACCTACTAGTGCTGTGAAGGATATATTGGTACAGCCAGACAACGATGGAAAACGAGGGCGCTGGCTTGCTAAAATACAAGAATTTGATCTGGAAATCAAGCTAACTAAATTGGTAAAGGGAAAGGGTTTGGCCAAACTCTTGGCTGAGTCAAACCTTAAAGCTCTCGATATCAATTTCCTACAAGAGAAAGATGGAGATATATGTGTCCAAGAGCTGGATCACCAGACGTATCCAAGCAAGGTTGAAGACAAATTCGTATCGTCAAGCTGGTATAGAGATATAGTCTTCTACTTGCTAAACCTGAGATGCCCAGATGGGCTAACACCAGCCAAATACAGAACGTTAAAACTTCATTTTGTAAAATATTGCATCTCCAAAAATCAATTATTCTGGAAAGATCCACTCGGGTTTTTACTGGTTTGTCTAGTTGAGTCAGAAACTCCGTGAGTTATAGGAGAATTTCATGAAGGAATCTGTGGAGGGCATCATGCATGGAGAGCCACGGCCTATAAGATCTTGAGGGCTGGATACTATTGGCCGAAACTATTCTTGGATGTTAATGCTAAAGTACGTGCCTGTTATGCATGTCAAATATTTGCTGGTAAGCAGAAACTCCCTGCACTACCACTCGTTCCAGTCAAATCCGAAGCCCCATTTCAGCAATGGGGGTTAGACTTCATAGGAGAAATTAATCCTCATTCCAGTGCTCAGCATAAGTGGATCTTAACGGCCACAGATTATTTTACCAAGTGGGTGGAAGAAATTCCAACCAAAAGGGCAACAGACTCGGTGGTGATTGACTTTTTGGAAAATAACATCTTGTCTAGATTCGGGTGTCCCCGAAAGATTGTTACAGACAATGCTCAAGCTTTCAAGTCCATGGCTATGATCGACTTCTTCCAGAAGTATAGTATCTTCCTTGGCCATTCCACGGCTTATTACCCCCAGGGAAATGGGCTGGTTGAATCATCTAATAAGAGCCTGGTAAACGTGATAAAAAACGTACTGAATGAAAACAAGAGGTCCTGGCATGTATATTTGAAGCATGCATTATGGGCAAATCGCATCAGCACTAAGAGATCTATTGGCATTTCACCATTTCAGATGGTATATGGGACCAAGGTGGTTCTGCCCATAAACTTAGCGTTGCCAGTAATGAAATTATGGCAAGATCAAAACGAAGAGCCCAATCATGTAACCAGAAGAATTAACCAATTGATTGAGGTACAACAACTTAGAGTGGGGATCGATGAGAAAATGCAAAAATACCAAGACGATATGAAAACATTGTTTGATCTCAAGGCGAAGGAAAGACAGTTCCTTCCTAGTGATTTGGTGTTAAGATGGGATACGAGAAGGGAAGAAGCCGAGAAACACGACAAATTTGACCACCTTTGGTATGGACCATTCAGGGTCTCGGCTCTAGAAGGAAAGAATTCCTTTCTTCTGGAAAATATTGATGGGGAAGTTCTCAGCGCCCCTGTCAATGGGGGATATCTGAAACACTACATGACTTGATAACAGTCGGATAGAAAATTCTTATATATGTATATATACATGTATAAATAAATAAAGTTCATTATGAGTTTTTGTACATATTGATGTTTTTGTCCAAATATTTATTTTCAATTTTTGGTTTTCCTTCTTAAATTTTCAACACATTTTCAAATAAGACTTGTGTTCATTTTGAAGGTTTCCAGCCTCAGGCGAAGATGACAGAGAAAATAATGTGCAGACCAGTGTGGATAACAGAACAACATAAATCAGGTGATACATAAGATAATTCATGGTTCACGAGGAAATCGAAAGACAGAGGTGAGTTTTCTCGATACATAAATCATGGCGACTCCACTGTTTAAAGCAATCTGAGGTAATGTTGTCCAAATTACAATATAAAAGGTTAGATAATAGGATTATTTTTGGAATTTTATCTTCAAACTAAACTTGAATGAACACACTAAATCAAAGGTGATCATGTCATAATTTTTGTCCTCGAATGCATTCGAAAAACTAGTCCAGAACTGTTGCAATCGTTTATATATAAAATCATTTTATTGCTGCCTTGTTTTCTCTCTACATTTGGGCCTAACTTTCAGTAAACTACTATCATTTTTCCAAGCCTTTAGGAAGGGATAAAGGTTCTTTCGTTTCAAACCTCAGGGATTCCGAAGCAGATCTCAATAAAAGCTAGTTTTCACAACTACTTGATCCTCTACTAAGCAAAGGAAAGCTTATAGCGGCCCTAACTCTCCTAGGCTTTTCAATAAGGTCCGAAATATCAAAGTTTGCTTGAACAGGATGTTCCTTAAAAAGAGAAAAAATTTTATTTTCCCCTGTCTCCCTGAGAACCAAAGGACTTGTGAAGGTCGAAGGGAGGTTGATACCGAGTGATCAAAATAAGTTAACAACCCTCTGATAAAAAAAACTACATAGATCTCAGCCCTGATAGGAACTGATTGCTCCCATCTTTGTGTTTTAAAAAATAAATAAAATACTGAGACAGGTGGTGAAAGGAAATTCAGAAATGATTGCCCCCATCTTCATGTTTTAAAAAATAAATAAAATACTGAGACAGGTGGTGAAAGGAAATTTAGAAATGATTTCCCCCACCTATGTCCATTAAGACGATGAAAGGAAATTCAGAAATGATTGCCCTTGTCTCAGCGTTTAAATTCATAAATATTTTCTGAAGTGGTGAAAAGAAATTCAGTAAAAAGGGGTCAGACAACTCCACCGGGGTACTGAACAGGCTCGCTGGCAGTGGAGCAATGTCTGAGAGATCTATAGGGCTGTTATACGTAAATATCAATTAACTTTGGTAATCAACGCTTTCTGAAAACCTAATCATTTCCCCAAATTCAAAAGGGACTTTCCTATTTTAGATTATATAATATCATTCTTTTGATGCAAGCTAAGAATCATGAGACCTATTGAATGACCTTGGACCGTTACGACTGTCTGGAAGCGTTCCCCAAACTTAGTAGTGAGAAAGGGAAAATTGCGAAGGCGACTTCAGCTATGTTTGGAAAGAGTATCTAAGTTCAAAAAGTTTCTGGGTTACCAAGCGAAAGTTTTTACCCTTTCTATCTTTTTCCTCTGATTTTTCTCTTGATTTTAGCCTACAACTCCATTTACCCAATTTTGGCACCTGGTCTACTATTCTTCCCACCTCACAGGGAAGTGGGATCCCTAGTTGGAGCCTATGTTGGAGCCTATGTTGGAGCCGCCCCTGTTTTTTTGCCTCACACAATTTTGAATATTCTGATACTTGAGATCTAGAGTTGTTTTTCTTTTCCCTTTCCTTCCGAAGTCATAAAACTCTGAAAAAACTTTTGTTGCCTTAATAGTAATGCTTTGTCACTTACAAAGGGTCCATTTTTCACAAGTATGTTTGTTCTTAGGATTTTTCAAGTTTCGCGATCTCGCAAGTCGGACACCTTATTTCTTGAATTCACAAGTCTCGAGCCGCGAGAATACGAACTCGTTTCTAATTTTCGTCCAAGGCAAGAATAGTATAATACCTTTAACCCTTGATTAGACATCGTCGGGGTTTCGCGCATCGGCATTTATCGACCCTAAATTTTTGTTTTCTCAACCCCGAGAGCCAAGAACACGATAATTTTTAAATAACCATAGTCAAGAACCAGGAGTAAAAAACTAACCTTAGTTAAACTCGGTTCTCGACACATCGCCTCTCGGCATTTTCTTTCATAAAGTTGAAGTGTCCAAAACTCCGATTTGTGAAGTTGCGACATAATTATATTAAGCCTTAATTATCGCCGCATCGCAATATCGCGACTCGACGTATTAATCTCCTAAAATTCTTCCTTCAAGCTCCCGAGTCACGATCTGGCGATTAAGTTAATCATATCATTAAGGATCCGCCACATCAATATTATTGTTAATTAATGCTAAGATCGGAACTCCCAGTATCGCGAATTATAAAATCAAAACGTTAAAGGGAAATTCACGAGATGACGAAAAACGAGGAAAGCTATAAGTCATTAAGATTGGAAACTTTTAAAATCAAACAGATTATGTCCCGCGCTTCGAGGTTGGCACACTCCACGAGGTGTTTATTCATTTACTCTCCATAAGCTGAGTGCCTGTCAAGCCGCCCAATATTCATGACATTAATGAGAAATTAGGGTAAATCCACGATGAAAATAAGATCGGATTTTTTCAATTAATCTGGTTTTATTCGCGATTTGACGGACTGATGACAAGGTACATGGTTTTCAAAATATATACGAGACTTTGTTTTAATTTTTTAAAAATAAAACATTTCTTATTAAGCGTATAGAGCAAGATTTCTCCGAGTGAACTAGCCTCTGTATGTATACGCAGGTTTATCACAGAAGAACGAAAACACCATCTTCAGCTATGGCACCAAGGAGAGGAGCTAAAGCAAATGTCGAAGTCGTCGCACAGGGTTCGAACAACGTCTCGGATACTTCACCTCGGACGGACGACTCAATATCTACCTGGTCTTCTATTACAAATATCCTGCAATCAGAGTTAGTGAACTGTTCAGATTCTGATGACTATAACTATGATATTGTGAAGGACGACATGAACACTAGATACAAGACAATTGTTCAGTCGAAAATGCACTTGGTGGCAACCAGACCTCTGTTGCTCCCATATTACGATATGATCCGATGGGCATTGGATCACATTGACCTGCCTTCTAGAACTATTCTAAATGATAGACAGGCCATGATTGGGACTCTTAGGCCCAAGCATATCCAGTCTATGTACAAGCTCCCAGCAACCTCTGAATACACATTTGGCAAAGAATTCTTCGCAGAATTCAAAGAGAAGGAGTGCAAAGAATTTGACAAGACTATGCCAGGATTGATAAAGGATTGGGTATCTCGTCCCTCCACATTCAGGGTGAAAAACGAAGGTATGTATTCGATTTCTTCATTGGAACCAAACTACAGGTATGTGGCCATGATGACTTGTCGGCTTTTTGGATCAGAGGACACCGCTCATTTTTTCGTCCAGTGGGTACCCCTCATTTTTCGGGTAGCCGAAGGTTCCTCATTCAATTGGGCAAAAATACTCTGTGATAATTTGTTCAACAAAATCACCGAGTACCAGGAGCAGAAGGCAGCTGGGAAGCCGTCCAGATTCTACATGTCCGTGTATATCATGGACGTGATATGCTCCCTGACGCCTTTTCCTTTGATGAATTGGGCTTGGAGTCCATCCGGAGAAAAAACTGTGCATGAGTACCATGATAAACTGTGGGAAAATAATGCGAATGATTTTATTTATGAAATTTTTAATTGGGTGATGGTGCCCCTGCATGTCACCATTTTTGGTCTTTTGCCACCCCGCATCTCGGATGGCATTACTGTGAATCTAAGCCAGATTGCAGACTGGTACGTAGAAGAAGAATTCTCTTATTTGAGAGTATTTGAAGCTGTTGTTCCTCCTCTAGTGCTCCCACAATTTATCCCCGATAAACTGGCATGTTGCGAGATTGCTCGACAGACAGTAATCGACGGCGTGAGAAAAGAACTAAAAGCATCAGCAAAGAAGGTATGGTCGTATTTTCCTATCCGGCTTAATTCATATTCCCTACTCGATTTCGGACATGCTAAGGCTGAGGCTGCAGCTTTAGAAGGCTTAAATTTGGCCTATATTGAATATAAAAGGCATGACCCACAGAGGATTGTAAGTACTCATTTAGGAAATTGTGGCTTAAAGAGGTTCGAACACGAATCCTCGCCTTCGGATGATGTTTTCTGAGGCGCCACATCCTATTCAGAAGTGCAATTCCGAATCAAATCCCTAGCGGCCGAAGACAGGGATTCTGTCTTAAAATTCCAGGCGAACATGAAGCGATGTCTCCCCGTGGTGCTGGGAGGTTTGGCACTTCCCAAAGATAAAGAAAAAGAAGCCGAAAGTTCTGAGGGGCAAACATCTAACCCCAAAAAACATCAAGAAGGAGAGCGGGAGGAGAGTCCTGAGCCGGAGAAAAGTATTGAGCGGGAGGAGAATCCCGAAACAGAAAAAGAGGCTACTGATCCTCCTAAGGAGCAGAATCCGGAGGTGGAAATAAAAGACACAAACCCACCGGAAACTCAGAATCCGGAGACGGAGACAAAGACCTCCGATCCCCCGAAAGAGCAAGATCCACTCGGTACACTAGGGAAGGTTGCGAAACAGATTGGGTAGCCCATCACCTCTGTCACACCCTTGCAGTCGGTGCAAGGAAACATACAGGAAGAATGGATTTTTGATGAAGAGATGAGACCAATAAGGGCAGAGGAACTCCCTCCTAATGAATTCTTTTTTGATAAAAAAAGAAAAGTTGTAGTTAAGCAGGAATTTCATCAGGAGGGAGAGTCTACTGTCAAAAAGTACAAAGTGATAACTGATGGGAAGAACGAAAGGAAAGATGAATTTGCCACAGAGATTGCAGGAACGCTGGGAGCGTACGCAACAGCAAATCAATTCTCAGTCGCGACATTAAAAAATCAGCTTAAAGCAAAGAATCGGTTAATCAACACTTTTGAAGCTCGAATAGCTTCAGCTTCCGAAAATGCTAAAAGTCAAGCGAGTTGAGCAATAGAGCTGGCCCAATTGGCCAATAGGAAAGAGATCGAGGTCCTCAAGACCAAGTTGGAGAAGGAAAATTCAGTCATCTGAGATGGTCGGGTGCAGTTCGGCCACCAAAGGGATACGATCACACAATTGCGGGCTCAATTAGAGGTCACATAAAGCAAGGTGATTGACGTCGAGATTTCCAAATCTCGAGCAATCGACATTCGGAGAAGTGTCTCTTCTGCTCAACAGAGACTACTAAACAAAATCGGGGAGTTTCGAAAGGATTGCTTGTTGATGAATCAGATTTCTGAGAATCTTATTGTCAAGGAAAGAAACGCAGAAGCTGCTCAGGTCGTCTTCCAGGAAGCAGTGATAGCTACCAATAACAGGTTTTCGGCAGGTACCCCTGGGCTTTCCATTGCCGAACAGACAAGGGGTAATATTTTGTTAAAGAACTGGGAGCATGATATTGCTTTGAGCAAAGAGCAGGCACAAAAAGTGACAAATTCACTCAAAGAAACCTTCAAAAACATAAACGCTGAACTATTAGGGATGGAGAATAGAGGAGACACAGAGACGCTGAGGCATATAAATATGGAGCGGATCTCCCTTGACTTGAAGGAGAAAAATGAGAGGGATTTGGTGGAAATCTCTAAAATGGACCAGGCAGGGATGGCTCAAATTGATGAGCATCTAATTCAACCCAGCACACAACTCGGCACCCTTGATATTGTTGATGCATATATGGGAAATCAACTTCCGCAATTAGCCCGAGACTGCTATTTTTCTGAAGCCAGTTGTCAGGCAGAACCATCACAGCTCATATCCCAATTCCTGGACAAATGTAGGATATGCACCGAGTCTATGCAGAGACAAGCACCCAGGACACTTTGAAAATGGAGTTGAAGAGATGGAGCGGTTTCACTCCTAACAACTGCCAAACGGAACCGCCACAGCTTGTATCTAATTTTACGGACAAGTGTATCATATGCACCGACTCATGTAAAGAAAACGCCTGGCACCCTTTTGTATAAATAGAACAGAGAAAGAAGAACAAAAGGCTGGACTTTTTGGGTATCAATTGTAATAGAGTTTTTTCATGAAGGAAGTTAATACAAGCAAAATTTGGAGATTCCTAATTCCGTCATGACTGTGTTGCAAGTTTGTTCATTGTGTTTTATTGTTTCTTTTCATTTTTCTCTACATAATTGATATATATCACTATAATTTAGTACCACCACTACTATAGTGAAAAGGATTTTGTCTTTCTGTAATTGTCTCTTTTTTTTCCTATGCACCAGCTTTAGCGGGCGTAATACCAATTTACATTTACAGAATGATATATTTGTTTACATCATATCAATTATGTCTGTGTTAGTTTCTTCTTTTTATATATGCGAGTTTTTCCATTGACTAGAATCTTGCGTTGTCTATTGTTAAACGTTTCTCTCTCACGTCATATCTTTTTACAAGAATAACACAGTTACGAGAAAAGGCCTTCTGTTATGTTTTTATCTCATTCTTCCTGCAAAAGTTTCTCTTCACTTCAACCAAATTGAACAGCGTCGAAACCACTCGTTAAATCCTTCCTTACTGGTGAGGTTTTCTCAATGACTGTCCCTATAGTTATTCAACCGAATATTCAACCTGGACTCTCTTATCAAAATCATATCGCTTTGAGTCTTTTCGATACGATACTCATAACTACTAACACTCGGGAAGAACTTGAATGTTCATGGGCAGCCATTGAACGAGACATAGCTGCTGAAGAGCAGTTGGAAGCTAGACGTTGGGAACATAGAAACCTTCATTAGTTTCCTATACAGAAGGTAATTTATCTTCGTATACTCCTTAACTTACCTTCGGATGCCTTGACACTGTACTCTAAGCCTTAGTACAGACTCAGGAACAACACCTATAGTGACTAGAATCCATTCACAAGATAATATTCCCCCTCAAACAACAACTACTTCAACCGACGATCCACAGATCACAGTTGAGCCAACAACCCCTAATCCTATAGGTGGTGATATCCAAGATATCGTTCGTCAATCTCTTATCAAAACACATAGTGCCTTATCTAGTTTAAGGCGACCGAACCGCTCGTGGGGTCAACCTTTAGACTTCTCTGATATCATAGAATAGTTAGGTGACACTAACCTCACTGTGAATCCTACAGATCCAAACACAAATCCTACTACAGGAGGATCTGGGATACCTCCTTCACCACCTCCCTCGTCTCCTTCCTCTTCTGAAAGAGATTCCTCTTCTGACGAAGGAAATCCACCTTCTCATCCTTCCACACCCACTACCCCAATGGAAAATCAGAACAATCCTACTAGATGCTAGTTGAACCAGGATGCTGTAGCTGTACCTGGAGCCCAGCACCCTTTACCTAAGCACTCGGAGAAATGTCTTCCTAAGTTTTATCTCGATTCAAAATAGATAGCTAAAGATCATATCAAAAAATTTATTTTAGCCATCAGACTCCATAATGTTGAACATGAAGACATTGTCTGTAGGTTGTTCCCTTACACTTTTGAGGGTAATGCATCCACTTGGTACTTTGCCCAATAGCCTCATACCATAGTGTCTTGGGAAAAGTTTGAGTCATGCTTTTTGGAAAAATTTGGAGATGGTAAACCTCTGGAAGTCTTAATCATGGATCTTTCGAGCTTAAAAATGAACCTAAAAGAAAAAGTTAAAGATTTTAATCAAAGATTCTTAATGCTTAAAAATCGAATCCCTGCAGATTCTATGTCTGTTGAGAGTCTTGTAATAGATTACTACACTAAATCTCTACATCAAAGTATAGCTATTTGGGTTAAATGATTTAAAAAGGCCACGTTGTTAGAAGCCTTCGAAGAGGCTACTTAGATTGAAAAAGACATACTTAGTCTTAAGGACTCTTCTAGCAACGAAACTGAGACTATTTCTTCTTCCAAAAAGAAGATTGAAATTCTCCCCAGACCTACACAAAACAAAACACAACTTGAAATCTCTGATTTAGAAAATTTAACCAAAGTTGTACAAAAATTGTGTAATCAAGTTATAGATTTAAAAAGGTCGACTGAGGAAGCTTCTTCGAGTAAAGGACCTTACAAACCTACTTTCTGAAAGCCTTTTCCCACCAACCGACCTAATCTAAACCCCGAAGGCTTGAACCTAGAAAGTTTGCAATGTGCTCTCCAGACAATTCTAGGAGCCCAAGATGACTTGATGCCTCCTGAAATCCCTCAAGAGGAAGTCGAGCAGGAAACAACTCAAGAAGAAGAGTCTTCTCCAAACATCTTTGGACACTTCTCAGATAGCATCTTTCAAGATAACTTCGAGACTGTTCACCCTTACAACACTAGGAGTAAGACAACAAACAAACCTCCTGCCAAGAACACTACAACTTCACCTCCAAAGCCATCTAAATCAGTAGAAACTAAACAAAGTAATTCCAACCCTAAATTAGATTATGATGTTGTTGAAGATCTTAAAAAATTATGGGCTAACATTTCTATTTATGATTTGTTGAAGTTTCCATTTTTGTTACAGAAGATGTTGCAAAATATTTCAGAAAATGGCAAGAATGGTAATTCAAATGGTAATAAGGTTGTGCAAAGCAAAGCTCTGCAGAAGACTTCCACAAAAAATAATCCTGATCCTAAAGATAAAGGAAGCCTTCATGTAGGACCTGTAAATAATGTAAATAATGTAAATAATGTAGATAAAGTGGCATTAGAAATCGCGAGTAAGAAACCACAAGCTACTACTCTAAGTACTCTCAAGAATGTACCTCCTTTTATTTCAACTTTTGAAATCTTCAACAGAAATTTGCATAATTGTATGGTTGACTTAGGAGCTTCGTCAAATGTGATGCCTTGGTCTGTCTGCCAAAATATTAACGCTGAAGTAGAACCATCTTCTTTGAAAATCATACAACTTGATCGAACAGATGTTAAAGTTATAGGCGAACTGAAAAATGTATTGATTAGATTATCGTCTAACCTAAAGGTTCATCAGGTTATAGATATAATTGTGGTGGATATTCCAGAAGTGTATGGTCTATTTTTGAGCAGGGACAGGTCGGAGTAGCTACATGGTTACTTTGCGACGGATTGGTCTCACTTATGGCTTCCAGAAAATGGTAAGCCCAATAAGATCAGGGTGAATCGTGAGTGTTACATCAAGTTCACGGTAACAGACTTGAATGACCCCAATGAACCATACACACCTCCTGCTGATTCACCTGAAGTCCAAGGGATGGACACCTTCTTCGAAAATTTCATGGCTAAGGTTTCACCTATCAACAATCTTGAACAACAATCTGAGATCATAACATGTATGCAACCAACAGCTTCTATGCGACAGTCTCATGAGCCCGTTGGAAATCAAATTTGGTCTCTATATTTTGACGGTTCCAAGTCTAAAGAAGGAGCTGGTGCATGCTGCATCATTATCAATCCGGCAGGTAACAAGACATTATTGTCTTGTAGGCTAGAATTTGAATGTACTAACAATACTGCAGAATATGAGGCTTTACTGCAAGGTCTCAGAAAAGCCTTGGACATGCACATTCAAAATCTGGTTGTATTCGACGACTCTGAGATAGTGGCTAGGAAGGTAAGAGATTCTATACACTGTCTTTCCCCACATCTCAAATGTTACCAGTCTGAGGTATGGAGTTTAATGATCAAATTTTCTGCTTTTAATATAAATTCCATTCCTAGATTAAATAATGCTGAAGCAGATCTACTAGCTAATGTAGCCTCTAAACTTCTTCCTGCAGAAGGCTTATCCCCAAACGCATTCTCTGTGAAGCTATTGTTTCGACCATTTGTTCCTAACGATATCACAAACTGCAGAGTATTTGACGATGATCAAAAGATCATTAACTTTCTGCACATGGAAGAAACCTTTCAAGGCACTGTGATAGATGAACAAATGCACAACGACAATTTGCACGACTTTATGGTAATACCTAATCCAAAATCTCCCGAAGCTCTATCAGACATGGTAAATTTCATACCCAAATCTGTTGTTAGATTAGAAAAGTTTTATGATTTTGAAGATAAATTTAAAAAGACGGTCAATTGAAAAACCA
The DNA here is from genome assembly GCA_009831015.1 of Picea engelmannii. Taxonomy (NCBI): domain Eukaryota; kingdom Viridiplantae; phylum Streptophyta; class Pinopsida; order Pinales; family Pinaceae; genus Picea; species Picea engelmannii. Next base: position 230,377 of record ML794203.1, on the reverse strand, counting down.
ATAGTTCCTCATTGTCTTAGGAATAAGTCAATTTAGGGACTAGCGAAAATCCTCAGTGTATCAACTTAGGCTTGGGATGTTCTAGACAAGAAAAATATTCTTTTGTTAAATTATTTAAAGAATTTAAGGATGTCTTTGCATGGACTTACGATGATCTTAAAACGTTTGATCCTAATATTATACAGCATGTCATCCCGATGAAGCCCCAAACCTTACCCTTCCAATAGAAACTGAGGAAAATGCATCCTAAACTAGAACTGACCATACAAAAAGAATTGAATAAACTCCTAAGTGCTAAAATAATTTTTCCTGTTAGACACACTCAATGGGTATCCAACCTCATCCCGGTTCAGAAGAAAAACGGGGAAATTTGACTTTGTGTCGATTTCCAAAACCTCAACAAAGCGTCTAACAAAGATAATTATCCTGTCCCGCCCATGGAACAAATATTTCAACAAGTATCTAGTTTCGAGAGGCTATCCTTACTGGATGGTTTCTCTGGATACAACCAAGTCTTGATGTCTCCGCCAGACCAACTAAAAACTACCTTCCATACCCCGTGGGGCACTTATGCTTATCGTAAAATGCCCTTTGGATTGATTAATGCTGGTGCTACCTTTCAGAGAGAAATGGACATTTCTTTTAGAGGCTTAATCAATCACTCTGTAGTAGTCTACTTAGATGATGTGACCATTTATTCTAAAAACAAAGATGATCATCTAGCTCACTTACGAGTCATTCTGCTGCGATGTCGTAAATACGGCATCTCCTTGAACCCCAAGAAGTCCATCTTTGCAGTAGAACAGGGTAAATTACTAGGATTCATTGTGTCTAGTGATGGAATGATTATTGACCCCGAGAGGACTCAAGTCATCGCTAAACTCCCCCTACCTACCTCCAAAAAATCCATGTAGTCTTTCCTAGGCCAGATTAATTTTGTGAGAATATTTGTCCCCAGCTTCTCCGAAATGGTCAGGCCTCTCCAGAATATGATTAAGAAAGACACCCAATATCACTGGGGACCTATAGAAAACCAAGATTTCAATGCTATAAAGAAGGCCATAATAGACGCTTTGTCTCTCATGACCCCTGATTTCTCTCAAGATTTTACACTCTATACTTTTGCCTCTGATCATTCCTATGCCACAGTCCTAACTCAGAAGAATTCCGAGAACAACGAAGTACCCATCGCCTTTATGAGCTCTTCTTTCAAAGGTGCTAAACTTAACTATCCAACAGTCGATCGGCAAGCCTACGCTATTTTTAAGGCAGTTAAGCATTTTCGATCATATCTTTTGAAGTCAAGGACAAAGGTCATTGTCCCCTACCCTATCGTAAGGAACATGTTAGTGCAAAAGGAGTTAGGAGAGAAAAGAGCCAACTAGGTCACCTCCTTGTAGGAGTATGACTTAGAAATCACCCAAGAACAGATTGTGAGAGGCCAAGGATTGTGTAAGTTGGTAGTTGATTCAGAAACTGAACATCAAGAAGATAGTGATACGTCAAACCTAGAACAACGTGATCAAAGTTTGATTTGTTGCACACAAAACCTCGTAATCCCTTGGTACGATGATATTAGATACTGTCTTGAACATGGATCGACGCCCCATCACCTTGACCCCACCAAAAGAAGAGCGTTGAGACTAAATTCCACCTCCTTTATTCTAGTTAATGGTATACTGTTTCGCCAGAATTTTGACGGCATACTGATGTGTTGTCTCGAAAAAGACGAAGCAGAAAAAGTCTTTCTTGAATTGCATGTAGGAGAAGCTGGTGGTCACTTCGGTGGTGACACCACTACTCATAAGGTTTTAAGAGCCGATTACTACTAGCCAATTCTTTTTAGGGACGCCCATGCCTTGTTCCGTAAGTGTACCATTTGTCAGAAAGCATCAGGGCGATTGCAAAAACCAGCCTTCCCCTTGCAACCTGTTTCAGTCGATTCTCCTTTCCAATAATGGGGCCTTGATATCATAGGTCCTATTAACCCTCCATCCTCACAACAGCACAAGTATATTGTGACAACCACTGATTACTTTACTCGATGGTCTGAAGCCGTCGCGCTAAGAACTGTTAACACAAGTCAGGTGATTGCTTTTCTAAACTCGAATATCATCACTCATTTCGGTATCCCTGATTGTTTAGTCTTTGATAACGCTTCATACTTTTCTTCTCTAGATATGAGTGAGTTCGCTTTGGAGAAAGGAATAAAGCTGAAATATTCTGCTACTTACTATCCCCAGGGCAATGGCTTAGCAGAATCAACTAACAAGAACTTGATCAAAATTATCAATAGAACCGTGGCTGAAAATCACAAGAACTGGCACAATGCACTGCTAAATGCACTGTGGGCTGATAGGGTAACACCCAAAGCCGCTATAGGTAATTCCCCCTTTTTTCTCGTTTATGGAAGAGAAGCCATTCTGCCACCTCACATTCTTCTTCCTTCGCTTCAATTGTCACAAAAAGTCCAAGAAGAAGGTTGTCCCCCTTTAGAAAGTCGCATTAATGCTTTGATGAAGTTAGAAGAAGTAAGAACCCAAGCTAAGAGTAAGTTAGACCAACATCAACAACTGATTAAAAGTTGGTTCGATTCTAATTCTGCTTCTGATAGGAATTTTGAAGTAGGCGATCTCGTCTTCAAGTGGGACAAACCACACGAAGCGAAGGTTGAGCCCACCAAGTTTCAAAATTTATGGCTTGGGCCATTTTTTATTGCTGAAAAGTTGGGTCCTAGTTCCTTTCGATTGCAGAATCTTGAAGGGAAGCTTGACACCTATTTGGTGAATGGCCAAGCCCTGAAAAGATACTTCGCTTGATTATTACCCTTGTATATTATGTAAATATTTCCTTTTGTTTTTTTTTTTTTCCTTTGTTTTCATTTTTGGATTTAATTTGATTGATCAGTTTTTTGTGTTGAAAGATATGCATACTTGTGCCCTGAGCCATTCAGACAAAGACCATGGGAAAATTTCTTCGCTGAAATGACTTTTGAAAGATTGTACGAACATCGGTGATATATTTCTAAAACTGATATTTATGTTGGAAATTTTGTTGTTTGAAAGAAGTTTACTAATTTCAATCTCTGAGGAAAGTTTGTCATGATCATCTATTATCTTTTTACGCTGTCCCTTTTCCATAAAGGAGTTGAATAAAGGACAGTGTCAAAAAATTCTGATGAGGTCTAAAAAATATGATAAAATATCATAATTTTCATCGTCACCCCGCTCAGCTATCCATAAAAGAAAAACAAGATAAAAATATTAATAAGAGCGGTGGGAAGTGTTTGTAAAACCGTCGGGATATTGAACAGGTCCGCTGGCAGTAGGTAAATGCATGCATGCTGCCAAGACAACTTTGTCGGGTTACTGAACAGGCCTGCTGATAGTGAAGCAATGTCGGGTACATGAAAATCTGTAATTTTTTTTTATAAGAAACCTCTTTAAAGTCCTTTATTATGATCTATAACTTATTGACAGGATACAGATGTCAGAGTGGGTTAAATGGAAACCCTGTCGAGGCTATAGATGCCTATTGGCAGTAGTGGCCATGCCACCAATATTGAATATTTTTTCATAAATATTGTGACTTGCTGATCTTAAGACTGTTATTAGTTTTCATCTTTTGAAACATCGCCGAAAAAGATGGTAAATGATGATGTTTGTACGATTTTCTGACTGTTGTTTTTGAGTTGAAATTTTCTTTGCTTTCTTAATCCGAATTTATTTCTTTTAACAGAGATAATTGCTTCTCCCAGTGTGTCACCATTGTTGGCAGCCAATTTAATTTTTTCCATTGCCCTATAAGCTGCCTACACCTATGTCTCCTAAACTTCAAATTGTCGTCGCATTTTGCAAATAGACGATATTTTCATTTCTTGCGACACTTGCAAATTGGTCTCAATTTAGTTTTCATGACTGTAAGCGTGAAAACACCTCCATCGTTATTTGAACTTTCATGATCTTCTCATTGATATTCTGAAAGGCACTTACCTTTGGTTTATTATTGTGTGGCTAAATGAATTTTCAAACTATGCCTATTTGGACATTTTTGGTTGCATAACTTAAAAGGCATTGA
>ML794203.1:207177-217756 GCA_009831015.1 Picea engelmannii | reverse complement strand
TAGTTCAATCTCATAAGCATTGTCCCCAAATTTTCTCAAGACCTTGCATGTCCCAATTTTCTTCATCTTCAACTTATTGTATGCTCCTCTCATGAACCTTTCTTTCCTGAAATGTGACAGAACCAAATCACCAACCTCGAACTAAAGTTGTCTCCGATGTTGATCTGCTCTGTGCTTGTATTCCTGACTTGAATTTTGCAACCTCTCCTTCACCTGGCTGTGAAGTTCCTTCATCGCCTCAGCGAGTTCCTCTGCACTAGCGCTCCTAGTAGCAGTCTGTCCTGAATCTCTCAGTTCAAAAATTCCCCTTGGCTACATGCCATAAACAACCTCAAATGGAATCTGGCCTGTGCTTCGATTCACTAAGTCATTGTATGCAAATTCTGCATGTGGTAATGTATTTTCCCAACTGTTGTGGTGCTCAGTCACCAAGCTTCTCAGCAATTCTCCCAGACTTCTATTGACCACTTTCATCTGTCCATACGTCTAAGGATGATAAGCTGAACTAAACATCAAATTAGTCCCCAGCTTCTTCCATAAGGTCCTCCAAAAATGCCCTATGAATTTCGTGGCTCTGTCTGAAACTATACTTTTCGGCAACCCATGAAGTCGAATGACCTCTTTGAAGAACATATTTGCAATGTGAGTTGCTTCACTAGTCTTCTGACATGGGATGAAGTGTGACATCTTGGAAAACCTATCCACTACCACAAATATTGAATCAACACCTCTTTGTGTCCTTGGCAACCCCAATACAAAATCCATGCTTATCGCATCCCACAACCTTTCTGGTATGGGAAATGGTTGATAAAAACCCGCACTCTGCTTTCTTCCCTTCAAATGCTGGAAAATTTTGCATCTGTCTACAAATATTTTGACATCCGCTCGCATTCTCGGCCAAAAATATGACTCATTCAATTTCGTGAATGTTTTTTCGTGACCGAAATGTCCTGCCAATCCACCACTATGTTTCTCCTTCAACAGATTCTCCCTCATGGAGCATTTCAGAATACACAGTTGATTGCCTCTGAACAACAATCCTTCTTGGATCATGTATTCTATCCATGGGCTTCTGTCTCTGAGAACTGGATTCTCATCTGCTTCATATGCTTCCTGAAAATATGGATCATCTGTGTACATATTCCTGAGATCATCAAAACCTAAAGTGCGGACTTTGAACTCCTGCAACAACAAACACTTCCTGTTCAAAGCATCAACAACTTTGTTAGTAGTACCAGAAATATGTTTAATCACAAATGTGAAATTCTTCATAAACTCAACCCATTTTACATGTTTCTGATTCAACTTCTCTTGTTGAGTCACAAAATTTTCGCATCATGAGCGATCTTCCACCTTCAACGTCTTCGGCCTCAACATCCCGCCTCTGTGCTTCGGTGATGTGAGCTTCTCCAATGTCCTTCTTTTTCTCTGGACACTCGTAAGACTTGTGCCCATTCTTTCCACATGTGAAGCATGTGATTACTCCACCTCTTCCTCTTCCTCTACCTCTAGTACGAGGAAAAGTGTTGTTGTCATCATAATCTCCTCTCTGTTCATTATTTTTCCCTCTCTATTCAACATATGTCCCCCGTTGTGAGGTTCGATCTCTCTCTGCATGAGTTTGAGGTTTCTTCCATTCCTCCTTGGGCTTCTAGTATTTTTCCTGGGAAACTACTTTTCCTCTGGGCTAACTTCTGCCTCGACCCCTCTGACTCTGTTTTCGGCTCAGCTTCACTTCAGCTTTCAGAGCCATCTGATAAGCATCTTACACCATTCAGATGGTTACCATGCTCATCTCACCCTGGATATCATATCTCAGGCCATTCATGTATCTGGAAACTTTTTCATCATCGCTCTCCCGATGACCTGCCCTGATGTTCAGTTGATATAATTCCTCAGTGTATTCTTTCACTGTCATCAGCTTCTGTCTCAGGTTCTACATTCTCCTGAACAGAGTGATTTGATAATCTCTAGGGATGAATTTCACCTTCATCTTTGCAATCATCCTGTCCCATCTCTTGATATTCTTCTTGCCCTTGCAGCACTTGTTATCTTGTAGTTCATCCCACCATAATGTTGCATGTCCTTTTAAGCGTGTAACAACATGCTTGACTTTCTTGTCCTCTTCGACATGTGCATAGTCGAAGTAAGTATCTAGAGCTCTAATCCAATCTAGTAGCTCCTCTGCATCCAAGTTTCCCTCGTAAATTGGAATGTCCATATTCTCTCTTGCACCCATCCTGGAAATAGCTTTGATCAAACACTCATTTGATGCATCTCCGGCTGTAACTTCCTCCTCTCGTTCAACCTCTATTTCACTATCAAAATCACTCAGATCCCCTGCACTAGCTTTGCATATTTGCACTATCTCCATGTCCTCGATTCTCGCTCGAAGGTCTCTCATCTGTCTCTCTATGGCTAGATAATATATGCCTGCCTCTTCTTCTCTGCACTTCCCTATCCTGTGGATCAGGTGACTTCCTATCTCTCCTTGGCGGCATGGTGAATTCTCCTCTTCTCTGCTACAGAAAGTAAAGAACAATCTGTCTTAGCTCTAATACCACTTGACGTTGTGTATTAGAGTACTCCTTACCTCTTATGCCTTTCTCACCTGAAATATACAGACAAGAATCTGAAGCTCTGATACCAAACTGACGTAGTTTCTCACCCGCAGGCACACCTGCTCACAGGATCTTCTCTCTCCTCGGCTCGAAGAACACTAACCGGTCCTTCTATTTCCCTATCGATAAATCTACACCCACATATCTCTTTGTGCAACTCCCCCTCTCTTTACTTATGAAAGAATCGAACTTCACAACCTTACGAGATCAGTGATCGAGCGTAGGACTCTCGAATCTCCGAGACTCGATATGAGTCAACGCAGTGTTGACAAACTCGGTTCTATGACTCCTGAGTCTCGATATGTCGAAACTCTGATGAGATCACGTCTTTGAATTTTCAATGGTCTCGTCACCTCATCGGGATTTCGGACTTCGCGGGATCGCGAATCCTGATGTCCAATGTTTTGGGACTTTACTTTTCCTGAACCCCGATACAGTGTGCTACCTGTCCACCACCAACTCTTGTGGCCCCACACTGTACTTGTAGCCATCAGGATATCGCGTATCACGATTTCACGACTCCCGTTACCAAATCTTCGATTCCTTTCTTACAAAATCCCGATAAGCGATTTCGTGAATAATCCAACACCCCTGGCTAGCTTGGATCAATGGCTCTACCCCTTCTGAGCTTTAAACACTATGGGAATATCTGTAGTATCCCCTTGCACCCTCGCGAGATCCAACGACTCATGGTTATTCGCTGATTTTCCCCGGAAGATATCGACCGTCCGTTCTTCCTTATGCAATCCACGAAATGACTAAGTGTTCTTCCACAGAACTTATCCACCTGCGTGAAAACTTGTGACGCTTCTTTCCAACCTTCAAGGAACAACTTTTCTACACTGTCCTTCAACAAATTCGAAGGTCCTATCCCTCCTGAGCTTTTCCCCATGACATCAAGTCCTTCAAGAAAACTCTTGCACGCACTCCTTGCGGAAAACCTTCAACAACATCAAAGTGTTGAAGTCACTTGACTTTATGCACACCTGTAGCAGTCCGTCAGTTGGCGCTCAGGTTCGCAACCATGAACTTCACTTGGACTGCACACTCCTTGCACGGCTCCTATGCCCAAATGCACCTTTTTGGGGTGAATGAGAACAAAATCTAAACAACCTAAGCCTTGTATCAACGAACTCCTTGTGGACGATTTCAACTGCACTCTTTGCAGGAATTATGGCTCAGATTGAGAAACAATTGAAACTCATTCCATATCCCTCTCAGACTTCAATTCATACATGAAATAACATACACAGCATATAAAAGAAAATGTATAATAGGAAGCAAACGTTCATGAGCCTATCATTCAGCACCAATACAGAGAGAACAACACAAACCATGAATTTGAATCAAAGATTTCTATTAATTCAAATGTCTATACATGGGTGTTTTTACACAGCTCTCTGCTTCTTGTTGCTCCAAATGCTTCTGAATAATATTACAATGCACAATGAGGGTGTCTATATCCCATTTCCCTCTTGTACTCTACAACTGTCTAGTCTAGAATTAAATTCTATCTACTTTACATTAACTATTTTAAGTGTCGTCTACCTACTAAGGATGAGAGCTATTTGCTTAAGGTCCATTTACAATATACAAGTTCGCCTCATCTTAATGGCTCATTTAAGATTTGTGCAACAATTCCAAAGTGTTTTCAAAATTTGTGCTAGCTTGTCTAGCTGTCCTTCGCTTCTGCGCTAGCTCGCTTGATGTGTTGGCGATGCTCCTCCATCACAATACTCCACCAGGTGAACTTGTGGGAGACTAAGGGCCTATAAGGAATAATGAACTCGCATGATTGCATGCCCCTTAGAATCATCATGAGCGATTGTCGCAGTCTTCCCTCATGACATCGTGGGTCCTCTCGAACTAGGTAAACATTAACCTATGGTTTGAGCCACGACGAGAGTGCTATTAGGTTGTGGCAGGGCTACTATCCACACCTCACCCTCAACATCTCTGGTAGTCCTGCATGACCCCTCTACTCCATATGTGATTCTGGTCGGAAATCTATCGTCAACCTGCATCATCAATGAATCATGTCAGTAATATATTCATAATCATATCATCTAATCATATCATCTAATCAGATGCACTAATATCACATATAATCAATCAAAGCCCAATGGTTCACTCCCTGACTCGATCTTGAGTCCAAGGGGTTCCATCGATGCCTCTGCATCCTCGAGGTCAAAAATATTGCACACTTAGTAAAATCAGGTCAATATAACCTGTCTCTATCAATGTAGTAAAACAACATGTCATCAACCCATAATGCCTCATAATCAAAATCAAATGTTTAATAATGTAATAATTTGGATCACTTGCAAGCAAGTGTCCTCAAAGAATCAGTTCACTCAATTTGCAAGAGAGGGATGTTATATACAACCCCTATTGGTATAAACTTCATCCCAAAGTTTTCTAGTATAAGTGTTGAATAATGTGTATCACAGTATCCTCAGTCTATCTATCAAATGAAAATGGAATCTGCTAGCGCATGACATATGCATCCGCCCAGGTCACCGAGTGTGGACTATAGTTTTCCCACTACACCTTGACCTGATCTATTGTTTGATGCCATAGTTTTCGAATGCGATGATCCAAGATGCGTATCGTCTTAGCCTTAACACCTACTCATTTGATACCTACAAGGAACTCATGTCAATAACATGTGCAGGATCACGAATATAATGTCTCAAAATAGATACGTGAAAAACATCATGCATACGTCTCAAGGAATCAAGCAAGGTTAGTCGATAGGCCACGTGATCCTTTCTTTCCACAATATTGAAAGGTCCCATGAACCTAGGAGAGATTTTGTCTTCCTTTCCAAACTTGATCGAACTCTTATATGATTTAACCAGCAAGAAGACTCGATCACCAACCTCATAACTACGATTGATACAGTCCACATCAACATAACTCTTCTGTCGATCCTGCACTTCTTTAATCCTTTGTCTTATTGTTTGCATTTTCTCTTCCATTTCTTGGATCGCTTCTGGTCCCACCAAGACCATATCCTCAAGCTGATCCCAACTCAAAGGCATCTGACAACACCCGTAAAGAATCTCAAAAGGCGCAATCTTTATGGTGCTTTGGTAACTGTTGTTATAAGATAATTCCATCAGTGGAAAGAATTATTCCCAACTCTTTTTTTGGTCCATAATGTACATGGGAAACATGTCCTCCAAGTTCTAGTTCGTTCGTTCAGTCTGCTTGTCAGTCTCTAGGTGGTACGCAGTACTGAAGTTAAGTTGGGTCCCCAAGGCCTCTTGGAAACTTGTCGAAAATCGTCCAGTAAACACCATTCCTCTATCAGATATAATCCTCTTAGGCACGCCATACAACCTCACAATATCATTGATGAAAAATATAGCTATGTTAGGTGCCTGATACATCATCCACATAGGAATAAAGTGAGCACTCTTCCTTAGAGTGTCTACTACTACAAAAACCGAGTCATGTCTCCTTGTCGTTAGTGGAAATCAAACAATAAAATCCATCAAAATAACCTCCTATTTCGATTCTAGAATAACCTATGGCTGTAGTAATCATGTTGGGTGTCTATGTTCAGCCTTTACCTGCTAACATTCTAGACATCTAGCCACATAGTTGACTATGTCTACCTTCATCCCCTTCCAAACAAATAAGGGTTTAAGGTCCGCCCTTATTTTCGTGACGCCCAGGTGAGCCATGTATATGGCTCTATGAGCCTCACTTAGGATCAACATCCTCAACTTGTCGTTCGGCAGTACATAAATCCATTTTTCAAACCTCAATAAGCCATCATCGTCAAATGTCAATCCTTCAAATTTTGGTACCATCATTGTGTTTTTTCCAATAAAACCCTTCACCTATTTGTACCAGTCATCGTCACACTGTAAAGCTATAATATTTTCACGTAGATTCATCTGAAGAGGCAACACTGAAAATATGCGTGGTCTCTGATTCAATGCATCTACCACTCAGTTCATTGTTCCTTTTATTTAAGTAATCTTGAAGTTGAACTCGCTGAGAAATTATGACCAACACCATTGTTGTGCATTCAGATCGCTTTGCATAAAGATGTGTTGTAGTCCATAGTGGTCTATCCTTAGTTCAATTTTTTTTCAAACAAGGTAGTTTCTCCAAACCTTCAAGGCATATACGATGGTTAACAACTCCAAATCATGTGTTGCATAGTTCTCCTCATGCCTTCTCAGTTTCCTTGAGATGTAAGCGATCACTTGACTGTATTTCATCTATACTCCGCCTAATCCTTCCTTGGATGTGTCAGTGTGTAACAAGAAGTTCGCATCCATGTCAGGGGCCTTTAGTATCGATTTTGTTGTCAACAGCTGCCTGAGCCTCTGAAATGCTTCCGTGCATTTCTTGATCCAAACAAACTTCTTGTTTTTATTCTGCAATTCCATGATCGGATTTTCTATATTTGAAAATCCCTCGATGAACTGTTGATAGTATCCAGCTAAACCCATGAAACTACATACTTCTGGGATGTTCGTCAGTACAGGTCATTCCATAATAGCCTCGACCTTCGCTGGATCCACGATGATACCTTCACCAGAGATGACATGCCCTTAGTAGTGAATCTTTGATCGATAAAATGAGCATTTGGACAAGTTCACATACAATTTTTTCTCTCGAACACACTGTAGTACCAAGCACAAGTTCTCGTCATGCTCCTCCATTGTTCGAGAGTAAATCAAAATATCGCCAATGAATACTTGCACAAACTTGTCCAAGTACTCGCGGAACACCCTGTTCATCAAACTCATAAATACCCTTGGGGCATTTGTCAGTCGAAACAGTAAAACAGTAAACTCGTAATGTCCAAACCTCATCTTAAAGGCGGTCTTAGGGACATCATCCTCCTTGATTCGTAACTGGTGATACCTTAATCACAAATCGATCTTTGAGAACATAGTCGCACCCTTCATCTGATCGAATAGATCATCAATCCTTGACAATGGATACTGATTCTTGATAGTTTCCTTATTCAATTGACGGTAGTCAATGCAGAGCCTCCACGACCCATCCTTCTTTCATATGAAAATAACAGGCACACCCCATGGTGACACACTTGGATGTATTAGTCCCAGGTCCAAGAATTATTTTAGTTTCATTCTCAACTCATGTAAGTCTAGAGTCAACATATGATAAGGCGTCCTAGCTATCGATTCAGTACTCAATTTTAGGTCTATAGTAAACTCCAATTCCCCCAGGTAACTCCTTCAGAAAGATGTCTGAAAACTCTCTCACCATAGTAAGGTGTTCTATACCTTCCACTATTCCCTTCTCGTTTAATGCAAGGATCGCATAAACCTTACACCCTTTGTGCATTCTCTTCCATAGCTGCGAGGAAGAGATGAAACTTAGGGAAACTCCCTGGTTCCACCCTACAATATCTCATATTTTTCCCTCAACAGCGACCAAGATCAATCGTTTCTTCTTACAGTTGAGTATCACCTCATGCGATTCCAACCAGTCCATACCAATCACAACATCATAAGATCCTAATATCATGATGTACTGGTTGCCCCTGGTGAAAAAATATCTGAGGTTAAGGGTACAGCCCCTAACCTTTCCTCCAACCTTTTTCTTGGCTCCCGAAGCCATCTCTATGAAGATAAACTCATCCTATTTGACTCCCTTTACCTTAATCCATTTTAGCATGACACCCAAAATGAAACTCTTGGTAGCACCATAATCAATCAAAATACTAAGGGTCTAGTCAATGACGGTACCTGATGTATCAACCATAGTCGACTGGTGATCTACCTAGAAGTTATTCACTGCTGCATGAATCTGATGGGACTTGCCCATATCTCCCATGGTAGTGGGTTCAGCTGATCCAAATGCTCTAGTCCTCTCCACTGGGAAGGTGCGTTGGTAGTGTGGCTCCCCACATGTCCAACACCCCTTCTTTAGTCCAATACTCCTAATACCCGAAGCAGAAGATGACGTCCCACCGGCCTGGAATTTGGGTTTGTTCTATTGAACAAGCCTAAATTGCTACTACTATGTTCGACATTGTTGTTGATGTTGTGGTCCTTGATAAGGTGTCCACTACTAAGGCATCGGTCATCGAGGTGTGGTGAAAGTGGATCCCCTCTAGAAGCCACGATATCTTGGCATCTGTCTGGCTGGTGTCTAATGCTACTATGCACTATATGACACCTTCCCTACTGGTCTCGCTGGAGTCCTGCTCCGACCCACACTAATAAGCTCCTCCTCTTCTATGAGGGCCTTCTGGATGACATCATGCAAGATTTGAGGCATCAAAATCCCAACCTTTTCACATAAGCTACCATTAAGGCTGAACATGAACTTGTTGACCTTAAGTTTCTTAGTATTAAGATTCAGATCATATCGAAGCAGCTCCATAAAATGGGCCTCGTACTCGGGTACCATATGAATGCCCTATCATAAGGTGTTGAACTCACTGAGCTGACGCTCAATGAATTCCTCTGAAAGGTACCTCTCTCAGAACTGTTCCTTGAATAGTTCCCATGAAACGTCTTCAACGACCATGTTCAATTGCAGTAGGAGCATCTTCCACCATAGAATAGCACTTCCCTTTAGTTGAAATACCACCGTGTAGACCTTCATGTTGGAGGTATAGTCACGAAGTGAAAACACATCGCCATACTCTCCAACCATGCCTCGGTGATTGCATCATCCGAGGCACCAAAGAACTCAAGAAATTTGACCTTCTCGAGTTCACTGTGAATGCTACCAATACCGACCGAACCACCTGGTGGACCCTCCGGGGGTGCCAGCACCCTAGCCTCCTCTCTGTCCAATAGGATGATCAGTGCCTCAAACATGCACTAAAAATATCTCATCATTCCATCCACATAACACACTTCTATATGCTCCTACCCGACAACCTATTCATCTCCATGGGGGTTGGACCCCTCAGGCACGGATGCTACTGAAGGCATCGCGCCTCCTCCCCTAGCACCCCATCGCCTACCTCCATGATGTCCTCTAACCATGGTTACCTGCACGAATGAAAGTCAACTTAATTATAAACATATTATAAAATATCAAATCAACGATAGTCGTAGCGTTCCCAATTCATGGGTTTAACCCACTCTGATACCATATGCAACGACCCCATCGTTACGACAATAGGCGAAGATTTTTTTTTTTTTTTTTTTATATTTTGTTTTAGGTCGAGAAGGTTACAATGATAGCAGTTTAACCACACCACTAACAATGAATGCAAGCACGCATTCCAGGCAATAGGCTACTATGACATGGTGCACAGGCACAAGGGAAACCAGGCAAAACATGCACAAAATAACGAGGAAAAAATACCCACCTGACACAAACACAACCATGCCTATAAGCTAAGGCACAACATCCCCATCCTAACACAATGGCCTAGACAAAAAAATACTATAACCTCAAGGCACGCGAACCAAATGCCTAAAGGAATTCATCCCACGTGCCAAAAGAAACTCACAACGCTTGACAACACTCACACAGAACGCACTGACTCCGGCCAAGATCTCGTTCACCACTATCACACAAGGTGCACCATGATCCCCACGTCAAGAATCATGTTGTTTACAGGTGATAGACACATCAATAACCTTGGCGCAAATAGAATCTATCTGGACTGAGGACTTTAGATAGTTTGATGTGCTAGGAACCAAATACCGATAAGAAAACCACACCCCAACTCCAACAAAAGGTCAATGAGATGCCAAAGGATGACACAAGGAATATGCTAACCAACATAAGACTTCATCAATATCCCAACCATTAATCATGTCTAAAATAGTCCATACTAACAGTCTAAATTTAACATAGATTACTAATCTGATAGTAAGTCAAATTTCAATTAGTCACCATTTACAATTTTATATTAGCATTGAATTCAACAATTCTAAATTGAAGTTAAGTCAATACCATTAATTTAAATTAACATTAAGGACAATCTAAATTGGCAT
>ML794203.1:174979-201553 GCA_009831015.1 Picea engelmannii | reverse complement strand
CCACAGGGTAAAACATCCCTGTGGGAATTGTCAAAGCAAATTACAAAAAATCTGGGAATAATCTCCCAAGTCCCTATTTTTGCCTATGACTAACAACTTGAAAACTATATCTAAATTGCTACAGCATGTCCAATGTGTCAATGAAATTCATAGGTACCTATAAGTAGACAAAAATACAGAAGTTTAGATAATGTTTTATTGATAAAATTGACAAAAATCTAATTTTTAAGGCTAGCTACAGAATCTTGCGATTCTGTAGCTGGTCTAATTTGAACATAGAATCATTTCAAAACCAATTCAAATCTTAACATAATTATATTCGACTTATTAAACCAAATATTAAATTACTAATTCCAAACAGAGCGAATCATTCATGCACACCAAACCAAAACTCGTGTGCAAATTGAAACAAGTGAAATCGTGGTTGAAGCAATCAAATGATAACAGGATATGTACGATCTATCATACAATTTTTGTTTCCAATTTAGGGTAGACATAATCATTTTAAAAATCGAAATGAAATCATTTTCATGAATCAATTTCAATCGACACAAACTGTAAGTAAATGTTTGGTGCAATAATTTATGTCGACTCAGCCATTAACAAAATCGTTCTAAAATCCAAAACTAACAGAGTTGTTTTTTCGATTTAATAGATTACACTATATTTATCAAACCAATCACTGATATTGATGCATTGCATACGTACAGGATCATGCCAATTCAAGCATACATAATCGTTTCAAAATCAAACCATAAGAAATAAATTGAACTAAATCAGAGTCAAGACAATCCAACAATAACAAAATCGTATCAATCCAAAACATAGTTGTGTTTGATTTTAGCAAATAAATCTCATGTATAGGTCAAATGCAATCATAATCTAAAATGGAAAAAAAAAAGAATCATTCCTTAAATCTATTCGAACAAAACTAAACGAAAACAAACCCAATCGATTATCCTAATTCAAATTGACTCAAAAGCAATCAATCGTTTATACTAATCTGAGAATATTAACTAAATCGTAGCTGTGTCTGAATTTAGAAAACCATACATGATTCATAATGAAATTATTTTGGTAAAATGAAAGTAACAGAATCATTTTGAATCTATCAACACGAACAGAGCTATTGAAATCAAATCCAATCGGTTATATTAATTCGAACCAACTCATAAAACAAAATCAATATGGAAATACATACCTGGACAATCGGAAAACAACTCGGCCGTGATAATTTTGAATTTACAAAGACCATTTCTACTTCGACGTTTCTGAAGACAATTGAACCGGTGGTTTTTTGTTTCTTCTCGTTGCTCTGTAGCTGGTCATTCTCCTTTGACAGGACTGTGACCCGCTCCTCTAATGATTTGATATTTGATTGCAATAGGGGAACATTGGTGTAATAACATTCCATCCAAGCATTACATTGGATACATGGTGATTGATTTGGCTTTGGCATCACAGGCGAGGGTTTGTTCAAATTACTAGGGGTTTCCTTGTGCAGCTTAATTCCCCGGTAGTTAGGGTCATTTTTGAGGCATGGAGGTAAGTTAGAGACATAGTCATAGGTTTCCATAGAGAATAGGCCATGAGAATAGGGATATTCCTTGGCTAGGAAACACTCAATATCGGAGTCCGAGTCCTCGTTCAAGACTATTGGATTTTGGTCGACGTTTTTCTTAGGCTTGTTCTGGGCAAATCTTGATATCAATCAAGCAATTTTCTTCCCCTTTCTGTTGATAGTAGTATCACTTTTGTCTTTCTTCCTTCCAGGTCTTTTGATAGCCTTAATATCATCCTTAGCACATGGGTTGGCCATGGCATTGGGTAGGTCCAAGTCGGGGAAATCTGAGGATTTGACAGGGGGTAGAAGGATATGAAGTGGCATGGCCGGTCCAACCTTGGTTTCAACAACCACAACTTTGTCCACTTGGACAGACTTGGGATTGGAAAATCCATTCCTATATAGGAAGGCTTGCCAACTATCACCACTAAGGTTTAAATGGTGGACGAGAAGGACTTTGATCAATCCGTGATGGAAAAGGCTGTTATCATCCTTCTCACGCTTGAATCTTTTAGACATCTTGTAAAGACTATGTAATAGGTAATGTGGCATGTTTAAAGGGTAGCCTATAAAATTCATCAATAACTGAAGATGATACAGAAATACCAATCCATACCGACCTTCACAGGTCGCAAACTGCTTAACAATTGCCAAAAGATCATGCCACATGGGTTTGAGGGTAGTGATAGGCATACCTCTATCACAGGAAACAATCTTCCTTGATGTGAATAATAGCGGCCACGACACCTCGTCGACTTTGGAATTTTTAAACCACCTTTCCCCTGTAGCTGGTAGCTCTGTAGTTGAGCTTATGAATTCTTCATTTAGCTCAAGCTATATATCTCCGACCTTATCCCTATAACCATCAAAGGTGAGGGTGAAATCTTTAGCAACTGAAAGGTTAAAACCATCAAACCTCTGGATAAACACCAGCCAGCCACTATTTTCCAAATCTTTACGAGCATTGTCGAACAACAGGAGTGTTTGGATACCGTTCAGCTCTGTGCACACCACAGGTGCCATAGACGGGAATACACAATGAGGAGGGTGAACAAGTGAAGGTTTGAGCAGGGTATATGCCGGATCGAATAACTTACAGACTTCCCTGAAAGCAACAGAGGTGACCCAGGATAGGAGGGAGGCATTAATGCCCAAATGTGCAAGGGTGGTGGAGCTAGACCAGCCCATGCAAAATAATCATTTCCCAATGTACAACCGATGGCGCATATAGTGAACCATTATTGCAATGTGTTAAATGTAACGACATTCAAACGATTAATGAAATCTATGCTAAGTCGGCTCAAAAAAATACATAAGCATATTGTTTGCATAGTTTTAAAAACAATGATTCGAAATCAACCCCAAGGGTTTTATCATATCACATATGTGTTGTATGAAATGATTACACCAAGGGTTTAACCGCAATGCCAATGTGTTTTCATGAAACTAATGTGTCAAGGAAATCAATGAAAGACTTTAGAAAATCGCACCACCCATGTATTGAGGACTCCATGACAGTCACTATACTATCATCACAATCTTATAAAAAAATTGAAGCCATATTAACAACAAAAGATGCCAAATGAGTAAAGCTTTTGGAGTCTTTCCAACTGTATAACGATAATTAAATTGGAAATGCAATGAACATAAAGACAAGAGAGATCATAGTAATCCATTGATGATTTAAATATGACCTCAAAATCGAAGTTTTCACGCTTGCAGTCGTGAAAACAAGAACAAAGGCAGGTGTGAAAATGCGTGAAATAATAGTGTTATTTTATTCAAAGATTGCGACGAAGATCAAGGGTTTCAAAATGGTGGTGTAGGTAGCTTATAAGGATAGGATAAAAATGAAAATTGGCTGCCAACAATGGCTACACACTGGTAGAAGAAATTATCTCTGCCAAAAGAACAAATTCAGATTAGGATAACAAGAATAATTCAAACTTCAAAAACAACCATAAAATTGTCTAAACATCATTATTAATCAAATATTCCAACAGTGTTTAAAGGATGAAAATTGATAGCAGTCTTAAGACAAGCGAGTCATGATATTAAAGATAAAATCCCCAATATTGTTTATAGATCCATTGCTTCTAGCAGGCATCCATAGCCTTGACAGGGTTTCCATTTAACCCAAACTGATATCTGTATCCTGCCCAGAAATTCGAGCTCAGAATGAAGGACATTTTAAGGTCAAGAGGTTTCATATTTACAAATTTTCATATACCCGACATTGCTTCGCTGCCAGCGGGCCTGTTCAGTACCCTGACGAAGTTGTCTTGGCATCATGCATGCATTTACTCGTTGCTAGCATACCTGTTCAGTGTCTCGGTGGGATTACAAGCACTTCCCACAACTCTTTTAATGATTTATTTTGTTTTTTAACGATATATAATTGAGCGGGGTGACACTGAAAATTATGATACTTTAGTATATTTTTACAGACCTCAACAAATTTTTATTTTTTTTTAGAACTGTCCTTCATTAAGATCCAAAGATGGTTTATTTACAGAACCAACTTTCTAAGGGAGGGAGACATCTTTCTGAGTCGTTCCCTTAAGGAACAGGGATAGCGTAAGGAGATAATAGATGATTGTGACAAGCTTTACTCATAGATCGAAATATGTTAACTTCTTTCAAACAATAGTTTTTGCCAACACAGAATTAAATTTCAGAAGTACATAATTGATGTTTACACAAATTTTCAGCAGTCATTTTAGTGAAATAAGTTTTTGTTTTCTTTGTCTGAATAGGTCTGCATGCAGGTATGTGTATTCCAAACACAAAAACTGATAAGCGCGAAGAAAAAATCAAAACCAAAACAACAAAAAGAAAATAAAAAAAGAAAGAAGAATATGTACATAGTATACAAAGGGTTGTCATCAAGCGAAATATCTTTTCAGATCTTGGCCATTCACCGGATAGGTGTTAGGCTGCCCCTCTAGATTCTGCAATTGGAAAGAGCTGGGTCCCAGTTTCTCATCAATTAAAAATTGTCCAGGCCATAAGTTCTAAAATTTTGTGTGCTCTCCCTTCACCTCACACTGTTTGTCCCATTTCAAGACAAGATCACCTACCTCGAAGTTCCTATCAGAGGAAGAGTTGGAATAAAACCATCTTTTGACCACTAGATGATGTTGACCTAACTTACGTTTATCTTGGGACCTTACCTCTTCTAGTTTCATTAAAGCGTTAATTCGGTTTTCCAAAGGGGGACAATCTTCCTCTAGTATTTTCTACGATAGCTGGAGTGAGGGAAGAAGAATGTGTGGTGGTAGAATTGCTTCTCTGCCATAAATTAGAAAGAAGGGAGAGTTACAAACAACAGTTTTTGGTGTTACCCTATCAGCCCAGATCGTGTTTAACAATGCATTGTGCCAGTTTTTGTGATTCTCGGCTACCGTTCTCTTGATAATTTTAATCAGATTCTTATTTGTTGATTCTGCCAATCCATTGCCCTGGGGGTAGTACCTGGCAGAATACTTCAATTTAATTCCTTTTTCTAAAGTGAACTCGCTCATATGAAGAGATGAAAAATAAGAGGCGTTATCGAATACGAAACAGTCATGAATACCAAAACGAGTAATAATATTCGAATTTAAAAAGGCAAGTACTTGATTGGTATTCACAGTTCTTAACGCGACAACTTCAGACCACCCGGTGAAATAGTCTGTGGTTGTTATGATAAACTTATGCTACTGTGAGGACGACAGATTGATTGGACCTATAATATCAAGGCCCCACTGCTGAAAATGAGAGTCTACTGAAACAGGCTAGAAAGGAAAGGTTGGTTTCTGTAACCGCCCTGATTCTTTTTGAAAAATAATACACTTGCGACACAAGGCATGGGCATCTCTAAAAAGTGTGGGCCAGTAATAACCGACTCTCAAAACTTTATGGGCGGTGTTTTCACCACCAAAATGCCCACCAACTTCTCCTGCATGCAATTCTAGTAAAACCTTTTCTGCTTCGTCTTTCCCAATACAGCGCATTAATACTCCATCAAAATTTTGACGAAACAGAATACCATTAACCAGATGAAATAGTGGGAAACAAGTGATGGGGTGTTGACCCATGTTCAAGACAGAAATTTATATCTTCATACCAGGGACTGACAAAGTTTTGTGCACAACAAATTGCATTTTTATTGTGCTGTCCTAGGTTTGACATATCGTTTTCTTCTAGCTCTCCTACTGTTGAATCAACAACTAACTTGCATAACCCTTGGCCTCTCACTATCTGATCTGGAGTAATTTCTATGTCATACTCCTATAAGGAAGTAACCCAGTTCGCTCTCTTTTCGCCTATCTCTTTTTGCACTAACAGATTCCTAACGGCTGGGTAAGGGACAATAATTATTGTCCTGAATTTCAAAAGATAATACTGAAAGTCCTTGACTTCTTTGAAAACAACGTAGGCTTGTTGATCAACCGTTGGGTAATTAAGTTCCGCGCCTTTGAAAGCATAGCTCATAAAGGCAATGGGTACTTCATTATTTTCAGCGTTCTTTTGAGTTAGAACTGCAGCGTAGGAGCGATCAGAGGTAAAAGTGTAGAGTGTGAAGTCTTGCGAAAAGTCGGGGCTCATAAGAGGAGTGTCTATTCTGGCCTTTTTTATTGCATTAAAATCTTGCTTTTCTAAGGGTCCCCAATGATATTGTGCATCTTTCTTAATTAGGTTCTGTAAAGGTCTGACCATTTAGTAGAAACTAGGGATGAATCTTCTGACGAAGTTTATCTAGCCTAAGAAAGATTGCATAGACTTGTTGGATGTAGGAGGGGGAAGTTTTGAGATGACTTGTGTCCTTTTAGGGTCAATAATCATCCCTTTGCTTGACACAATAAATCCTAAGAGTTTACCTTGTTCTACTGCAAAGATGGATTTTTTAGGATTCAAGGAAATGCCGTATTTATGACATCACTGTAGAACAACCCTTAAATGAGCTAGATGATCGGTTTTGTTTTTTGAAAATACAGTAACATCATCTAAGTAAACTATGACAGACTGATTGATTAAGCCTTGGAAAGCGATATCCATCACTCTCTCGAAAGCGGCACCGGCATTAATCAATCCAAAGGGAATTTTTCGATAAGTGTAGGTGCCCCATGGAGTGCGGAAGGTAGTTTTAAGTTGGTCTGGAGGAGACATCAATACTTGGTTATATCTTGAACAACCATCCAATAAGGATAGTCTTTCAAAACCAGATACCTGTTGAAGGATCTGTTCCATGGGTGGGATAGGGTAGTTGTCTTTGTCAGATGCTCTATTAAGGTTTCGGAAATCGATGCAAAGTTGGATTTCCCCACTTTTCTTTCGGACATGGACAAGGTTAGAAATCCATTGAGTGTGCCTAACAGGGAAAATTATCATATCATTTAGAAGTTTATTCAATTCTTTTTTAACGGTCGGCTTAGGGTGCATTTTCCTTAATTTTTGTTGAAAGGGCAAGGTTTGGGGCTTCATAGGAATGATGTGTTGTATGATGTTGGGGTCGAAAGTTTTAAGGTCATCATATGTCCACGCAAAAACATCTTTAAATTCTTTGAACAATTTAATAAATGCAGCTTTTTCTTGTTGAGAACACCCAACCCCAAAATTAATGCACTGTGGATTGTCATCAGTTCCTAAGTTTACTTTTTCATATGATAAAGAGGAACTATTGGTTTTACATTTAACCAATTTTTTGAATTTATCTTGAATATCGTAAAATTTATTTAATCTAACTACAGATTTATGGATCGAATTTACCATGTCCGAGGAAGATTCAGGAGTTCTCGGATCTGGTATTACCGTGAAATCGTGCAAATTGTCGTCGTGAGTGCATTCATCGATCACCGCATCTTGAAAAGTTTCTTCCATATGCAGGAAGCTAATAATCTGATGATTGTCGTTGAAGACTCTCCAGTTCGTAATGTTGTCGGGAACAGATGGTATGAACAATAGTTCGATGGAGAATGCATCCGGGGACAAGCCTTCTGCAGGAAAGAGTTTGGAAGCTACGTTAGCTAATAGATCAACTTCAACATTATTCAATCTAGGAATAGAATTTATATTGAAAGCAGAAAAATTATTCATTAAATTCCATACCTCGGATTGGTAGATTTTAAGATGCGGAGATAGACAGTGGATAGAATCTCTTACCTGTCTAACCACGATTTCAGAGTCGCCAAAGACGACCAGATTTTGAATGTTCATGTCTAAATATTTTCTAAGGCCCTGTAGTAAAGCCTCATATTCTGTTGTGTTATTAGTACATTCAAACTCCAACCTACATGCGATCAGAGTTTTGTTAACTGAGAGATCAATAATAACACAGCCTGCACCTGCTCCTTCTTTGGACTTTGACCTGTCAAAATAAAGAGACCAAATTTGATTTTTATTGGGTGCATGATACCATTGTGTAGAAGTTGTTGGCTGCACATATGCTACAATCTCAGACTATTTTTATGGGTTGGTGATAGTTGAAGTTTCGGCCATGAAATTGGCAAAAAATATATCCATCCCTTTTATTTTGAGTGAATCAGCAGAAGGCGTAAATAGTTCATTGGGATCATTCAAATCTGTGACAATGAACTTAAGGTAGAGTTCACGATTTACCTTGATCTTGTTGGGCTTGCCATTCACGGGCAGCCACAGGTGAGACCAATCTGTTGCGAAATAGCCGTGTAGCTGCTCTGACCAATCCCTGCTTAAAAATAGACCATACACTTCTAGAATATCCACAAAAATAATATCAATGACTTGACGAAATTTGGGGTTAGACAATAATATTATAAGCACATTTCTTAATTCGCCTACAACTTTAACACTGGTTCGATCAAGTTGGATGATTTTTAAGGTAGATGGTTCAAATTCAATGTTAATCTTCTGACACATAGACCATGTAACATCCCGCTCTGGCGCACGGAGAACACTTATTATTTGAGGACACTTGCTCGCAAGTGATTTGGACCCTTTTTATGTTAGACCTTTTATATTTGATTATGATGTGATGGACAGATGACATGATGTGTTACTATTTGATGTAGATGGGTGCTATTGACTCAGTTTTATTGAGTGTGCAAGGTTTTTGACCTTGAGGATGCAGAGGCATCGGTAGAACCCCCTTGGATTCCGGACTGAGTCAGGGAGTGTGCTTTTGGGTTGATATGTTTATTATGATGTTTCATTTGATTTGATGATTTGATGTTGACATTTCTGACATGATTATTGGTGATACAGGCTGACGATAGCTTTCCGACTTGACTCACATATGGAGTAAAGGGGCCACACATGATTGTAGAGAGGTTGAGGGAGAGGGGTGGACAGCAGCCCTGCCACCGCCTGCTAGCACTCCTGCCGTGGCTCGAACTCTAGGTTAACGATTACCTAGTTCGAGAGGACCCACGATGTCGTGAGGGACGACTGTGACAGTCGCTCACGATGATTCTAAGGGGCGCGCAATAAGGCGAGGGCCTTATTCCTTAGAGCCCTTAGTCTCCTACTAGTTCACCTGGCGGAGTGTTGACTCCAGGGGTTATAGAGGTCTACCAATCAGTTCAGTCAGCGAGTGGCACCCTTGGAGCACGTGGTGCATCCTGAAGGGCACGTCACATAGAAGAAACTCAGTCGGCGAGTGGCACCCTTGGAGCATGTGGTGCATCTTGAAGGGCACGTCGCCAAAAGAAATTCCAGGCGAGTGGCACCCTTGGTGCACGTGGTGCGACCTGAAGGGCACGTCGCGATAAAGGTGATTGAAGGAGTCAGCCTAATTAGCCCTAAGTCTTCAGCACCTGAATAAAACATTAAGCAATTCCCTTAACCAATCGTCGTCTAGCTCATAATCTAAACCCTAAGCCTAAGACCTTCTAGAAACAGGGGAGAAATTTAGTGTGGCCTTAACAAATGAAAATTAAAAAAAAAAAAGGGAAACAAAAACTCATACCATCACCCTCTCATTATCCTTGTCTACTTAATTAAACTATCCTCCATCGCCTTGATATTCCAGTATCCATCTCCCTTTTTCTTGTCTAGTTCACATTACTATATCGCCATCCCTCCCCGTAATTCCTCTTTATTTGTTTTATGTGATACATTTATTTTTCCCCTATACTGGTTTTCCATCGCCTTAATCTCTCATTATCCTATATATACATATATATTGATGGTAAATTAAATGATGGATAATGATAAACTAGAAAGATAAATGCATGCTTATAAAAAGAAAATGAAAATATATGTATGTATATTTATATTATAAACAATTGTAAATAAATAAAGTTAAGCATGTAAAAATTAAAAGGAAATGAATTTTGAGCGCACATACTCTTTGTGTTTTTGAAAAGAAAAAGAAAATAATATAAACAAAATAAATCAAAAATAAAAATAAGAAAATCAAAGGGAAAAGGGGAAAAACCTAAGAAAAGAGGAATTAGGGTTTGAGACTGAATAAAAAGAAAGGGAGAGGGGGAAAGAAACGAGATTTTTGCTCAGATTGGTATGGTTATGCTGCCAGAATAGAGACTGACTGATACTGGTAGGAGTTGGGGATTCTCAGCAGACTTGAGTGGTAGCTCAGCCTTGGAGGCGAGCTGAGAAGCTAGTTACTCTCTGATGGTGTGTGGCCCCTTTGCGGCTCGGGGGGATGAGGGGGAAGAAGAGTACCCCTAGCGTTTGACTGGGAGGTACCGGTGGGTTCTTAGCGGTCGGCAGGCAGGAGCAGGAGTGGCATGGTGTGTGGACAACACTTGAGGATGGCGCGAAGGCAACGATATTACCATTAAATTTGTAGTAGAATGCCTGGTACTGGTGTGGTAAGTTTATGAAATGACTGCGTAATTTTTACTTATCATTCTGGTCTGTGTAAAATAAAAATGTTTACTGCTCATAGTTGTGACTATGTAATTGTCCATTATTAGATGTTCCCAGTAGTCGTATGTGCAATAAAACCCCTGAATCGCAGGCATTGTTTGTTGGCTGTTATTCAATCTGGTTAAACCAGGGTTAACTGAAGCTGCTTAGCCTAGGTTGGGTCTTGCTTATGCATATGTTTACGTTTACGTTTCCAAAAATAATTGTACCATGTACTGAATTGAATCTGTATATAATTTTGTTTACATTATCTGGTAACTGTATGCAATGTGCCGAATTGAATGATAAATTTAGGAGACATTGAAGCTAACTAAGATTGAATGGCATGACTATTTCCTTACCCGTCGATTAATGGAATCTTGATGTTGGGACCTGAATATATTTACTGTTCCAATAAATTTCATTGTCATTAAACAGTTATTTAATCTATCCGATCCTTAGAATTATCCCTGTAAAAGAAAATGAAAATTTAGGAAGGACGGTGGGTCATTCTTTACTCCTGTAAATAGAGCAATTATACCCAAATATATATATAACTGTGGCGGTCAGCTGATAGGAAAACCCCTTGTTTTTATGGTTCGGCATCACCACTGCAGTTCCTGAGTAATTGTTAAGGTAGATGTAAGTTCACCGTGACCCTCTTACTTCCCTTTATCCTTGACTAAAGTTGGAGTTATTCTGAGCCTTTGTGTTGAGCGAACTCGACGCTTCCTTTCGGAGGAAAATCCTCACCTGTGCGTATCCTGCGTGAGCGTAGGCCCATTTTGGAGTGACTTCTTGAGCATGTTGGACTGTGCATCCTTCCGGATTGTATCAGCGGCATTCACTTTCTTAAAGTAATACTTAAAGTGTTTGGATTTATCTATTCAGGGATTGTATTGTTTGGATTAAAAACATGAAAGGTTTAGAGAATTTATTTTAACGCTGGTGTATAATGGTTGAGCATGAACAGAAGGTGCTTACACGCCTCATCTTCCTAGGAGAACACTACTCCACAATTATGTCTGTTGCCAATGATTGGTTGTGGTTATTATTCGAATATCCTGCATTTATTTCAAAGTCAAGTGGGTAACCCTAAAAATCTTACGAAACTATCTTATTACACGTATTATGTATGAAAGTTGTCTCTCCCTAGCTTATTTATATTATTATATGAAAGTTGTCTCTTGATATTTGTTATCAAGAGATTCATTCTTACATTTCAATAACCAAAAGCATAATGGCATTACACTTACATACTTCGCAGAAATGGTAGTACCCTCTAACTAACTTGAAGCGAGGACACAAATAATGTTTTTGAAATTCATATTTTGAAACCAAGTCTTATCTAGAAATATTTATTTTATTAACATACAGATGTAGATTAGATTTGCACATTATCCATAGTTTTATTTATGTCTTTACGAATTCAGTTAATAGGATTCCCTTAGGAAGGGACAAGAATGGATTAGGGGAATGATTATCATAGCTCGGTCTGCTAACCTCGGTCGGCTCCGTCTGCGTTTTACAATTGTTTTGTTGGTTGGCAGTAACACCTATACCTTGCCAAACTGTAGACGCCTCGGACAAATGAATTACTGACCAGCAGGTTAATTCACATTTAAGTCGCTCAATATTCCTTGAAATGGTCATCGCTGGAACGAATGGTCATTAATTGCATATTGATTTAACCTAGAATGCAGAACACCGGGATTCTATTGATAAGCCACCTGAATTTACAGTTAATGACGATATTTGGTAGATGGTGGGGTAGAAGCTTGGTTCTCTAAAATTAGGTTTCCATATTGCCACCTGCTCTTATTTAAATGCCCAAGATAAACGCAGTTATGAGTGCTAGGTTAGAGCGTACATTAAATGCATAAATAGTAAAGCCTATGGAAAATCGCTGGACTGGGGTTTTCGTAAATAACACGTAACTGCAATTATTAAATGTAATAATTAAAACACAATATTGATATTGTTTTTGAGTATTGCTGGAATGTGCTTTATTTGGTGATTTAGGTAAGATAACCTAGGGTGTTGTAACGCGACCTTACTGATAATTTATTAGCAATATAAAATGATAGTATAAAGTGCAAATACTTGCAGCAGTAATACTGTTAAGGAATTATGGCGGTAAGGTGGCTAGCCATTTTATGAGGGCAACTATAAGAGGACAGATTAAAATGCCAGGTCGATTTGGGTTGGGAGATTAAATAATTAGCATTAAACGGAAAGTAATCATCCAGGGAAAGAATAATTGCCTTATTGTTATATTAGCTGGAATTTAGTCATCTGACCGCTGTCTTACTTATATTTTTCTGAGTGGTTTGATTTCCTTCCGTAAAATCTTGACTTTAGGTATGCCACTAAGGGTAAGGGAATGTAAGGTTTTAGAATGCGATGTTAATGTATGGTTAATGTAAGGTATGGTATTAATGGTTAAATTAGCAATAGGATTACTAGTTTAACTTCCATATTATCCTTTGTTTAATTGCCTTGTTATTACTTGTTTAAATTGTAATAATAATAAGGTTGTTTAATTTTCAAGGTCAATAAGGATGGTGGATTTGCAATATTAATATTCGTTTAGTTGCCTTGGTATTACTTGTTTAAATTGAAATAATAAGGCTTGTTTACTTTGCAAGGTCAAGGATTTTTGGATTTAAGTTATGCTTATGGAAGTATATCAATATCTTTATATATCATTAGGATGTGTCATTAAATTTGATGTTTATTACCCTTACCCCTTTTTATTGTTATCAAGAGATTTTATTAATTTAGAGGATATTCCATAAGAAAAGAGAGTGGTTGCGTCATCACGGTGGAGTAACGCTTCAATACTTGGTTCCCATTTGAGCTTTATATTTAGACTTATGCGCAATAAGAATCTATGTAATAATGAAGAATGGATCCCAATGTTTCATACTTTATAGGTTTATCCTCGATTATTGGAATAACAACCCCGACAACAGGTACAGAGAATGATTGATTAAACGTGACAATAAATTTTGATGATGATGGAGTGAGTAGATCTATATTATTACTACCTGGTGAATTAGAGATAATGTATGATGGATTACTTGCAAGGTCCTTGTATCTTAATGTAATGATGCTAGCGCTAGGGTGAAGTCATGGTAGTTTACCACGAGTTGGTTAGAAATTGCGAAGTCCTTATATTGCCGAGGTAATGCTAACATTATTGTTGTTTAATGTTAATGAATAATGCCATGTCAGTGTTAAGTTGGATTCTTTTAAGTTCCCATTGATTGTAATGCCTAATGTTAATGCTTATGGTCAAGTTAATGTTAATAATAATTGTTAAGGTTAAATGTTATTATTGGATAGAGTACTAATCAAAGCAAGGAGGCTGATTGTATGCGTAGGGTAAGGAATGCCGACATTATTGTTGTTCTATGTTAATTATTAGGAATGGTAATGTTTATTATTAATGAGGAACTTATATGTTGGAATGCCTTGAATTAAGCACATTGTCGATTGAGTCCTCCTGACTTGTGTCTCCCGTAGAGGTCATGATTGTCCCTGATTTTGTAGTACTTGGTGGTATTGTATTGCGTAGTCGGCTCGTATTGGGTGGGATCCAGACACCTCTTGTAGCTTAGTATTATTTCTGTGTGTAAATCCGGTGGAAGGAATCCAGTTCCGTGTCAAGAGTCCCGGGCTGTTTAAAGGCACAGTTCCACTCTTGCGACACACTCTAAGTCGTATCAGTAGTCTCGGGCTGTTTAAAGGCACAGTTTCCACTACTACGACTCTACTGTTGAATTCTTTCATTCTATGACAGTACTGTACCTAACCCCTGGCGTCTTTTTCTGCTTACCGCTGCTAGTGGTACGCCTTATGTCCAGGGGCGTTTATTTCTTGTTTTCACTGTGATATGTCGGGTTGTCTTGTTTGTGTTCGTCTTACTTGCGTCTTGTTGGTTCGAGTGGTGATGTAGAGTAGAGGGGGTTGTTTATTCTCACCCATGCACACACTTTAAACAACAACAAAAAAAAAAAAATTCACCTATTGTCAGAGTAGTTGTCCTTAACTAGGAGGGTTGTTACATATGGTATCAGAGCCAGTTCAACCCGCGACTTGGGGTTCGCTATGGCTTTCGTTGACATGAGTTTGTTTTATTATATTGTTGCTGATTGAGTTGATTGTGTGCATGGAGGTAATCATGGATAGAAAACGCCGCGGAGGTCGACGACAGGTGCTAGGGGAGGAGGCATGACGCCTCCAGTAGCATCCATGCCTGAGGGGTCTCAACCCTAGGGAGGAGAGCGGGTGCTCGAACAAGAGATTATAGCAGTTGGCATTGTTATTGGGATGATGAGATCCTTTCAGCGCATGTCCGAGGCTCTGATTAGCCATTGGGATAGAGACGAGGCCAGGGCGCTGACACCCCCTGAGGTTCTGCCGCGTGCACCAGCCGTTATAGGTAACTTTCACCATGAACTCGAGAAGGTAAAATTTCCTGAGTTCTTTGGTGCCCCGGATGATGCAGCCACCGAGGCATGATTGGAGAATATGGCGATGTGCTTCGCACTTCGCGATTATACCTCCAACAGGAAAGTCCGCATGGCGGTCTTTCAACTGAAGGGGAGCGTTCTTCTATGGTGGAAGACGCTCCTGTCGTAGTTGAACATGATCGTTGAAGACGTGTCATGGGAACTGTTCGAGGAACGGTTCCGAGAAAGGTACCTTTTCAGAGGAATTCATTAAGCGTCAGCTCAATGAGTTCATGCCTTACGATAGGGAGGTCGTACGGTGCCCGAGAGTGAGACACATGTTATGGTGTTACTCCGACATGCTCTGCACCTTAACCCTGAGAAGCTTAAGGTCAGCAGATTCATGTTGGGCCTTAACAGCAGCAAGCGTGCAAAGGTTTATTATCTTGATGCCTCAAACCTTGCACGATGTCGTCTAGAAGGCAGTCGTTCAGGACGAGTTTAGCTTCACAGGAATGGCTTCAGAAGCCAAACAGGAGGTGGCAGGAAGGGTTACGGGCTGTTCCCTTAACCTGGGAGAGATTATCATGAGAGTCATCTTGTATGTCATGACCTTAGGATATTATGACGTCGTGATCGGTAAGGATTGGTTGGAAACGCATGAGGCGATTCTCAACTGTAAGACAAAATGATTAAGCTTCGTTGATGACAAAGGATAGAGACGTGTGATTGTAGGAAGGAACCAAGGAGTTTCCCTGCGGTTCGTCTCTTCCTTACAATTACAAAAGATTATGCGCAAGGGGTGCAAACTTTATGCGATCCTAGCGCTAAACGAAAAGGGAGTAGCGGAAGGTCTAGAACACCTTTCGGTGGTGAAGGAGTTTGCAGACGTATTTCCAGAGGAGTTGCCTGGGATGCCGCTGGAGAGGGAACTGGAGTTTACCATAGACCTGAAAAACAAGAATCGAACCGATAGCAAGGACACCTTATCAGAGGTCGACCCCGGAGTTGCAAAAGTTGAAAATGCGACTGAAGGAGTTGTTGGACCTGGGACTGATACGTCCTAGGATGTCATTGTGGGGTGCACCAGTAATTTTCATACGAAAGAAGAATGTATCGTGGAGGCTTTTCATTGACCACCGTCAACTGAACCAGGCGATGATCAAGAATCAGTATCCCTTACCTAGAATTGATGATCTGTTTGATCAAATGAAGGGTGTGACAGCATTCTCTTAGATCAATTTGCGATCAAGGTATCACCAGTTACGAATCAAGGAGGATGACATCCCTAAGACCTCCTTTAAGATGAGATTCAGACATTAATAGTTTACTGTTTTTCCATTTGAGCTGACAAACGCCCCAGGGGTATTCATGAGTTTGATGAACGGGGTGTTCCGCGAGTACTTGGACAAGTTCGTCCAAATATTCATTGACAATATTTTGATCTACTCTCAGACGATGGAGGAGCATGCCGAGCACTTATGCTTGGTAATAGAATGTGTACGAGAACACAATTTACATGGGAAGTTACCCAAATGCTCCTTTTAGCAATCGAGGATTCACTACTTAGGGCACATCATATCCGGCGAAGGTATCGCCATAGATCCAGCCAAGGTTGAGGCTATTATGGAATGGCCTGCACCAACGAATGTAACAAAAGTGCGTAGTTTTATGGGGTTAGCAGGATACTATCGATGGTTTTTCAATGGTTTTTCAAAGATAGCAAATCCGATCACAAAATTGCAGAAGAAAAACAAGAAGTTGTTTGGACAGAGAAATGCGCGGAGGCCTTTCGGAGGCTTAAGGAGTTGCTGACAACCGCGCAATACTAAAGGTCCTTGACATGGACGCAGACTGTTTGGTATGCATTAACGCATCCAAGGAAGGTTTAGGCGGATTCTTGATGTAGGATGGACAAGTGATTGCTTACATTTCGAGAGAGTTGAGAAGGCACGAGGAGAACTATGCGACGCATGATTTGGAGTTACTAGCCATCATATATGCCTTGAAGGTTTGGAGACACTACCTTGTTGGACGAAAATTTGAATTAAAGACCGATCATTGTGGACTACAACACATTTTTACACAAGGCGACCTGAACGTGCGACAACGACGTTGGTCGAAATTGCTTAGTGAATACGATTTTGAGATTAGTTACATAAAGGGAACAGTGAACCGAGTGGTGGATTCTTTGAGTCGGAGGCCACGTATCTTTTCGGTGTCACCTATTTAGACGAATCCATGTGAGAAGATTCTCACCTTACAGCATGACGATGACTGGTACACAGAATTCAAGGACTTTATCGGACAAAACACAATGATGGTACCACGTTATGAGGGATATTCACTTGATAGCGACGGTTTATTGAGGTTTAGAAGTCAGATTTATGTACCGCCAAATGATGAGTTAAGGATGTTGATATTGAGTGAGGCTCATAGAGCAGTTTACATGGCTTACCCAGGAGTTACGAAGATGAGGGCAGACCTCAAACATTATTCTTTTGGAAAGGAATGAAGGCTGACATAGTCAAATTTGTGACTAGAGGTCTCGAGTGTCAGCAGGTAAAGGCTGAACATAAACACCCGACAGGATTAATTCAACCACATGCCATTTCGGAATCGAAATGGGAAGTTATATCGATGGATTTTATTGTTGGATTTCCACTGATGGAAAGGAGACACGACTCGATTTTTTGTAGTAGTAGACACTCTGACGAAGAGTGCTCACTTTATTCCTGTGCGTATGATGTATCAGGCACCTGACATAGTGAGAGTTTTCATCAGTGAGATTGTGAGGCTGCATGGCGTGCCTAAAAAGATTATATCCGATCGAGTATCGGTGTTTACTGGACGATTTGGACGAGTTTCCAAGAGGCCTTGGGAACCCAGCTTAACTTTAGTACTGCATATCGCCCAGAGACGGACGGACAGACAGAATGTATGAACCAAACCTTGGAATACATGTTGCGCATGTACATGATGGACCAACAAAAGCACTGGGAGGAATTCTTGCCTCTAGTAGAGTTTGCTTACAACAACAGTTATCAAAGCACCATAAGGATGGCGCCTTTTGAGTTTCTTTATGGGCGACCGTGTCGGACACCCTTGAGTTGGGATCGGCTTGAGGATAGGGTCCTGGTGGGACCAGAAGTGATCCAAGAAATGGAAGAGAAAATGAAATCCATAAGACAAAGGATTAAAGAAGCGCAAAATCGACAGAAGAGTTATGTCGATGTGCACTGAGTTGACCATAGCTACGAGGTTGACGATCGAGTCTTCTTGCGGGTTAAACCACATAAGAGTTCGATCAAGTTTGGAAAGGGAGCTAAACACTCTCCTAGGTTCATGGGACCTTTCGAGATTGTGGAGAGAAAGGGGTCCGTAGCCTATCGACTGGCCTTACCTGATTCTTTGAGGCGCATGCACGATGTTTTTCATGTATCTGTTTTGAGACATTATATTAGTGATCCTACACATGTGATTGACCTGAGTTCCTTGCAGGTATTGGATGAGGGAGTGCTCATGGCTGAGTCGGTCCGCATCTTAGATCATCGCGTTCGACATCTACAACGTCGAACGGTAGATCAGGTCAAGGTCCAGTGGGACAGTTATAGTCCACAATCGGCGACCTGGGAGGATGCAGATGATATGCGTCAGCAATTTCCATTTTTGTTTGATGGATAGACTTATGATACTATGATACTTTATTTATGCATTATACTGAGAAACTTTAGGACAAAGTTTAGACCAAGAGGGGGTGTATGTAACATCCCGCTCTGGTGCACGAAGAACACTTATTATTTGAGGACACTTACTCGCAAGTGATCTGGACCCTTTTTATGTTAGACCTTTTATATTTGATTATGATGTGATGGACAGATGACATGATGTGTTACTATTTGATGTAGACAGGTGCTATTGACTCAGTTTTATTGAGTGTGTAGGGTTTTTGACCTTGAGGATGCAGAGGCATCGGTAGAACCCCCTTGGATTCTGGACTGAGTCAGGGAGTGTGCTTTTGGGTTGATATGTTTATTATGATGTTTCATTTGATTTGATGATTTGATGTTGACATTTCTGACATGATTATTGGTGATGCAGGCTGACGATAGCTTGCCGAATTGACTCACATATGGAGTAAAGGGGCCACACACGATTGCAGAGAGGTTGAGGGAGAGGGGTGGACAACAACCCTGCCACCGCCTGCTAGCACTCCCGCCATGGCTCGAACTGTAGGTTAACGATTACCTAGTTCGAGAGGACCCATGATACCGTGAGGGCCGACTGCGACAGTCGCTCATGATGATTCTAAGGGGCTTGCAATAAGGCGGGGGCCTTATTCCTTAGATCCCTTAGTCTCCTACTAGTTCACCTGGCAGAGTGTTGACTCCAGGGGTTATAGAGGTCTACCAATCAGTTCAGTCGGCGAGTGGCACCCTTGGAGCACGTGGTGCATCCTGAAGGGCACGTCGCACAGAAGAAACTCAGTCGACGAGTGGCACCCTTGGAGCATGTGGTGCATCCTGAAGGGCACGTCGCCAAAAGAAATTCCAGGCGAGAGGCACCCTTGGCGCACGTGGTGCGACCTGAAGGGCATGTCGCAATAAAGGTGATTGAAGGAGTCAGCCTAATTAGCCCTAAGTCTTCAGCACCTGAATAAAACCTTAAGCAATTCCCTTAACCAATCATCGCCTAGCTCATAATCTAAACCCTAAGCCTAAGACCTTCTAGAAACAGGGGGGAAATTTAGTGTGGCCTTAACAAATGAAAATTCAAAAAAAAAGGGAAACAAAAACTCAGACCATCACCCTCTCATTATCGTTGTCTACTTAATTAAACTATCATCCATCGCCTTGATCTTCCAGTATCCATCTCCCTTTTTCTTGTCCAGTTCACATTACTATATCGTCATCCCTCCCCGTAATTCCTCTTTATTCGTTTTATGTGATACATTTATTTTTCCCCTATACTGGTTTGCCATCGCCTTAATCTCTGATTATCCTATATATACATATATATTAATGGTAAATTAAATGATGGATAATGATAAACTACAAAGATAAATGCATGGTTATAAATAGAAAATGAAAATATATGTATGTATATTTATATTATAAACAATTGTAAACAAATAAAGTTAAGCATGTAAAAATTAAAAGGAAATGAATTTTGAGCGCACATACTCTTTGTGTTTTTGAAAAGAAAAAGAAAATAATATAAACAAAATAAATTAAAAAGAAAAATAAGAAAATCAAAGGGAAAAGGGGGGAAAACCTAAGAAAAGAGGAATTAGGGTTTGAGACTGAATAAAAAGAAAGGGAGAGGGGGAAAGAAATGATATTTTTGCTCAGATTGGTATGGTTATGCTGCCAGAATAGAGACTGACTGATTGCTGGTAGGAGTTAGGGATTCTCAGTAGACTTGAGTGGTAGCTCAGCCTTGGAGGCGAGATGAGAAGCTAGTTACTCTCTGATGGTGTGTGGCCCCTTTGCGGCTCGGGGGGATGAGGGGGAAGAAGATTACCCCTAGCGTTTGGCTGGGAGGTACCGGTGGGTTCTTAGCGGTTGGTAGGCAGGAGCAGGAGTGGCACGGCGCGTGGACAACACTTGAGGACGACGCGGAGGCAATGGTATGACCTTTAAATTTGTAGTAGAACGCCTAGTACTGGCATGGTAAGTTTATGAAATGACTGCGTAATTTTTACTTATCATTCTGGTCTGTGTAAAAGAAAAATGTTTACTGCTCATAGTTGTGACTGTGTAATTGTCCATTATTAGATGTTCTCAGTAGTCGTATGTGCAATAAAACCCCTGAATCGCAGGCATTGTTTGTTGGTTGTTATTCAATCTGGTTAAACCAGGGTTAACTATAGTTGCTTAGCCTGGGTTGGGTCTTGTTTATGCATATGTTTACGTTTATGTTTCCAAAAATAATTGTACCATGTACCGAATTGAATCTGTATATAATTATGTTTACATTATCTGGTAACTGTACGCAATGTGCCGAATTGAATGATAAATTTAGGAGACATTGAAGCTGACTAAGATTGAATGGCGTGACTATTTCCTTGCCCGTCGATTAATGGAATCTTGATGTTGGGACCTGAATATATCTATTGTTCCAATAAATTTCATTGTCATTAAACAATTATTTAATCTATCCAATCCTTAGACCTATCCCTGTAAAAGAAAATAAAAATTTAGGAAGGACGGTGGGTCATTCTTTAGTCCTGTAAATAGAGCAATTATACCCAAATATATATATATATATATATATATATATATATATAAAACTGTGGCAGACAACTGATAGGAAAACCCCTTGTTTTTATGGTCCGGCATCACCACTGCAGTTCCTGAGTAATTGTTAAGGTAGATGTAAGTTCACCATGGCCCTCTTACTTCCCTTTATCCTTGACTAAAGTTGGAGTTATCTTGAGCCTTTGCGTTGAGCGAACTCGACACTTCCTTTCGAAGGAAAATCCTCACCTGTGCATATCCTGCGTGAGCGTAGGCCCGTTTTGGAGAAACTTCTTGAGCATGTTGGACTGTGTGTCCTTCCAGATTGTATCACCGCCATTCACCTTCTTAAAGTAATACTTACAGTGTTTGGATTTATCTATTTAGGGATTGTATTGTTTGGATTAAAAACAGGAAAGGTTTAGAGAATTTATTTTAACACTAGTGTATAATGGTTGAGCATGAACAGAAGGTGCGTACACGCCTCATCTTCCTGGGAGAAGACTACTCCACAATTATGTCTGTTGCCAATGATTGGTTGTGGTTATTATTCGAATATCCTGCATTTATTTCAAAGTCAAGTGGGTAACCCTAAAAAGATTACGAAACTGTCTTATTACACGTATTATGTATGAAAGTTATCTCTCCCTAGCTTATTTATATTATTATATGAAAGTTGTCTCTTGATATTTGTTATCAAGAGATTCATTCTTACATTTCAATAACCAAAATCATAATGGCATTACACTTACATACTTCGCAGAAATGGTAGTACCCTCTAACTAACTTGAAGCGAGGACACAAATAATGTTTTTGAAATTCATATTTTGAAACCAAGTCTTATCTAGAAATATTTATTTTATTAACGTACAGATGTAGATTAGATTTGCACATTATCCATAGTTTTATTTATGTCTTTACGAATTCAGTTAATAGGATTCCCTTAGGAAGGGACAAGCATGCCTTAGGGGAATGATTATCATAGCTCGGTCTGCTAACCTCGGTCGGCTCCGTCTGCGTTTTACAGTTGTTTTGTTGGTTGGCAGTAACACCTATACCTTGCCATACTGTAGACGCCTCAGGCAAATGAATTACTGACTAGCAGGTTAATTCACCTTTAAGTCATTCAGTATGCCTCGAAATGGTCAGCGCTGGAACAAATGGTCATTAATTGCATATTGATTTAACATAGAACCCAGAACACTAGGATTCTATTGATAAGCCACCTGAATTTACAGTTAATGACGATATTTGGTAGATGGTGGGGCAGAAGCTTGGTTCTCTAAAATTAGGTTGACGTATTGCCACCTGTTGTTATTTAAATGCCCAAGATAAACGCAGTTATGAGTGCTAGGTTAGAGCGTACATTAAATGCATAAATAGTAAAGCCTATGGAAAATCGTTGGACTGGTGTTTTCGTAAATAGCACGTAACTGCAATTATTAAATGTAATAATTAAAACGCAATATTGATATTGTTTTTGAGTATTGCTGGAATTTGCTTTATTTGGTGATTTAGGTAAGATAACCTTGGGTGTTGTAACGCGACCTTACTGATAATTTATTAGTAATATAAAATGCTAGTATAAAGTGCAAATACTTGCAACAGTAATACTGTTAAGGAATTATG
Organism: Picea engelmannii; assembly: GCA_009831015.1. Taxonomy (NCBI): domain Eukaryota; kingdom Viridiplantae; phylum Streptophyta; class Pinopsida; order Pinales; family Pinaceae; genus Picea; species Picea engelmannii. Next base: position 178,832 of record ML794203.1, on the reverse strand, counting down.
GCGGTAAGGTGGCTAGCCGTTTTATGAGGGCAACTATAAGAGGACAGATTAAAATGCCAGGTCGATTTGGGTTGGGAGATTAAATAATTAGCATTAAATGGAAAGTAATCATCCATGGAAAGAATAATTGCCTTATTGTTATATTAGCTGGAATTTAGTCATCTGACCGTTGTCTTACTTATATTTTTTTGAGTGGTTTGATTTCCTTCCGTAAAATCTTGACTTTAGGTATGCCACTAAGGGTAAGGGAATGTAAGGTTTTAGAATACGATGTTAATGTAAGGTTAATGTAAGGTATGAGATTAATGGTTAAATGAGCGACGGGATTATTAGTTTAACTGCCATATTAGCCTTTGTTTAATTGCCTTGTTATTACTTGTTTAAATTGTAATAATAATAAGGTTGTTTAATTTTCAAGGTCAATAAGGATGGTGGATTCACAATATTAATATTCGTTTAGTTGCCTTGGTATTACTTGTTTAAATTGCAATAATAAGGTTTGTTTACTTTGCAAGGTCAAGGATTTTTGGATTTAAGCTATGCTTATGGAAGTATATCAATATCTTTATATATCATTAGGATGTGTCATTAAATTTGATGTTTATTACCCTTACCCCTTTTTATTGTTATCAAGAGATTTTATTAATTTAGAGGATATTCCATAAGAAAAGAGAGTGGTTCCGTCATCACGGTGGAGTAACGCTTCAATACTTGGTTCCCATTTGAGCTTTATATTTAGACTTATGCGCAATAAGAATCTATGTAATAATGAAGAATGGATCCCAATGTTTCGTACTTTATAGGTTTATCCTCGATTATTGGAATAACAATCCCGACAGCAGGTACAGAGAATGATTGATTAAACGCGCCAATAAATTTTGATGATGATGGAGTGAGTAGAGCTATATTATTACTTCCTGGTGAATTAGAGATCATGTATGATGGATTACTTACAAGGTCCTTGTATCTTAATGTAATGATGCTAGCGCTAGGGTGAAGTCATGGTAGTATACCACGAGTTGGTTACAAATTGCGAAGTCCTTATATTGCTGAGGTAATGCTAACATTATTGTTGTTTAATGTTAATGACTAATGCCATGTCAGTGTTAATTTGGATTCTTTTAAGTTGCCATTGATTGTAATGCCTAATGTTAATGCTTATGGTCAAGTTAATGTTAATAATAATTGTTAAGGTTAAATGTTATTATTGGCTAGAGTACTAATCAAAGCAAGGAGGCTGATTGTATGCGTAGGGTAAGGAATGCCGACATTATTGTTGTTCCGTGTTAATTGTTAGGAATGGTAATGCTGATTATTAATGAGGAACTTATATGTTGGAATGACTTGAATTAAGCACAGTTTCGATTGATTCCTCCTGACTTGTGTCTCCCATAGAGGTCATGATTGTCCCTGATTTTGTAGTACTTGGTGGTATTGTATTGCGTAGTCGGCTCGTGTCGGGCGGGATCCAGACACCTCTTGTAGCTTAGTATTTATATCTGTGTGTAAATCTGGTGGAAGGAATCTAGTGTCGTATCAAGAGTCCCGGGCTGTTTAAAGGCACAGTTCCACTCTTGTGACACACTTTGAGCCGTATCAGTAGTCTCGGGCTGTTTAAAGGCACAGTTTCCAATACTGCGACTCTACTGTTGAATTCTTTCATTCCGTGACAGTACTGTACCTAACCCCTGGCGTCTTTTTCTGCTTACCACTGCTAGTGGTACGCCTTATGTCCAGGGGTGTTTATTTCTTGTTTTCACTGTGATATGTCGCATCGTCTTGATTTTGTTCGTCTTACTTGCGTCTTGTTGGTTCGAGTGGTGACGTAGAGTTGAGGGGGTTGTTTCTTCTACACGTGCGCACACACTTTAAACAACAACAAAAAAAAAAAATTGCACCTATTGTCAGAGTAGTTGTCCTTAACTCGAGGGTTGTTACAGACCATGGCATCGCATTGGATGACACTCCTGAGTCTACCATACAATTGTGCACATTTCTATTAAATATTTTGAAAGTTAACAAAAATGGAGGTACATTTATGTGAGTACTAAGTGTGGAGGCTTGCGGCTTTTTACTCGCAGTCTCTAAAGCTAATTTATCCATATTATTTTTATTATTTACATTATTTATAGGAGGGATTCCTTTATCGTGAGGATCGGGATTATTCTTAGTGGAAGTCTTCTAAGGAACTTTGTTCTGAACAACCTTGTTTGAATTACCATTTTTGCTATTCTCTGTGATTTTCTGTAAGATTTTTTGTAGCAGAAATGGGAACTTTAATAACTCATAAACATAAATATTAGCCCTTGACTTTTTAAGATCTTCAACTAAATCATAATCTAAGTTGGGGTTTACATGACTCTGTTTAGTCTCAGCTAGTTTAGATTGCTTTAGAGGAAAAGTCATAATGTTTTCGGAAGAAGGTTTGTTTGTTGTCTTACTCCTAGTATTGTAGGGATGTACTGTCTCAAAATTAGCTTGGAAAATGCTATCCGAGAAGTGTCCAAAAATGTTTGGAGAAGACTCTTCTTCTTGAACCATCTCTTGTTCGACAACCTCCTCAGGAATCTCAGGAGGCATCAAGTTATCCTGGGCTTCTAAAATTGTTTGAAGGGTGTATTGTAGACTTTCTAGATTAAGGCCTTCGGTATTTGGATTAGGTCGATTGGTGGGAAAAGGCTTCCTGAACGGGGTTTTGTAGGGTCCTTTTCTTGAGGAAGCTTCTTTGACTGTCCTTTTCAAATCTATAACTTGATTTGATAGTTTTTGGACGAATTTAGTTAAGTTTTCTAAATCAGAGATTTCAGGTTGTGTTTTACTTTGAGTAGGTCTAGGGAGGATTTGAATCTTCTTTTTGGAACATGAAATAGTCTCTGTTTCGTTGCTAGTAGTGTATTTTAAGCTAAGTATGTCCTTTTCAATCTGGATGGCCTCTTCGAAGGCCTCTAACAACGTGGCCTTCTTAGATCATTTAACGAAAATGGATATACTTTGATGCAAGGATTTAGTATAGTATGCTATAATAAGATTCTCAGCAGGCATGGAATCTGTAGGGATTTGGTTCTTAAGTGTTAAGAATCTTTTATTAAAGTCTTTAATTTTCTCTTTTGGGTTCATTCTTAAGATAGAAAGCTCCATAACCAGGACTTTCAGGGACTTGTCGTCTCCGAACTTTTCCAAAAAGCATGACTCGAACTTATCACAAGACATGATGGTATGGGGTTGCTGGGAAAAATACCAAGTAGAGGCATTGCCCTCGAAAGTATAGGGGAACAACTTACAGACTACGTCTTCATGCTCGACATTGCGGAGTCTAAAGGCTAACATGAACTTTTTAATGTGATCTTCAAAGATCTATTTAGAGTTAGGGTCAAACTTGGGAAGCCACTTCTCCGGATCTTTCAGTAAGGGATGATGAGCCCCAGGTACTGTTGGAAGATTGGTTGTTGTCATTGATGTCAACCCTAGTCATGGGTTTTGGACCACAAGATTGATGAAGTTATTTGGACATGAAGGAAAATGAAAATGAAGATACAACACCCATGGATGGATAGTATACATCATTTTGTTTCCGGTGGTATGTGGCACGTCACGTGGATCCTCATGTTTGAGGAGAAATGAATTTTTGAAGATGACAAAGTGAATTGTACATGTAGGCCCTAAAGATAATTAAAGAAACGAATTACAAAATAAGAAAGTGTCAGGTCGGCCCTAATGTTAAAAGGAAGTGACATAAATGGTATAAATAAACATCATTATACATTCATTTGATAAAATTCAAATTTCAGAGAGAAGAAGAAGTAAAAGAAGGCCGGATTTCAAGGGAGGATGAAGTCTTTTGGTGATGTGTTCT
>ML794203.1:148180-161117 GCA_009831015.1 Picea engelmannii | reverse complement strand
CCACAGGGTAAAACATCCCTGTGGGAATTGTCAAAGCAAATTACAAAAAATCTGGGAATAATCTCCCAAGTCCCTATTTTTGCCTATGACTAACAACTTGAAAACTATATCTAAATTGCTACAGCATGTCCAATGTGTCAATGAAATTCATAGGTACCTATAAGTAGACAAAAATACAGAAGTTTAGATAATGTTTTATTGATAAAATTGACAAAAATCTAATTTTTAAGGCTAGCTACAGAATCTTGCGATTCTGTAGCTGGTCTAATTTGAACATAGAATCATTTCAAAACCAATTCAAATCTTAACATAATTATATTCGACTTATTAAACCAAATATTAAATTACTAATTCCAAACAGAGCGAATCATTCATGCACACCAAACCAAAACTCGTGTGCAAATTGAAACAAGTGAAATCGTGGTTGAAGCAATCAAATGATAACAGGATATGTACGATCTATCATACAATTTTTGTTTCCAATTTAGGGTAGACATAATCATTTTAAAAATCGAAATGAAATCATTTTCATGAATCAATTTCAATCGACACAAACTGTAAGTAAATGTTTGGTGCAATAATTTATGTCGACTCAGCCATTAACAAAATCGTTCTAAAATCCAAAACTAACAGAGTTGTTTTTTCGATTTAATAGATTACACTATATTTATCAAACCAATCACTGATATTGATGCATTGCATACGTACAGGATCATGCCAATTCAAGCATACATAATCGTTTCAAAATCAAACCATAAGAAATAAATTGAACTAAATCAGAGTCAAGACAATCCAACAATAACAAAATCGTATCAATCCAAAACATAGTTGTGTTTGATTTTAGCAAATAAATCTCATGTATAGGTCAAATGCAATCATAATCTAAAATGGAAAAAAAAAAGAATCATTCCTTAAATCTATTCGAACAAAACTAAACGAAAACAAACCCAATCGATTATCCTAATTCAAATTGACTCAAAAGCAATCAATCGTTTATACTAATCTGAGAATATTAACTAAATCGTAGCTGTGTCTGAATTTAGAAAACCATACATGATTCATAATGAAATTATTTTGGTAAAATGAAAGTAACAGAATCATTTTGAATCTATCAACACGAACAGAGCTATTGAAATCAAATCCAATCGGTTATATTAATTCGAACCAACTCATAAAACAAAATCAATATGGAAATACATACCTGGACAATCGGAAAACAACTCGGCCGTGATAATTTTGAATTTACAAAGACCATTTCTACTTCGACGTTTCTGAAGACAATTGAACCGGTGGTTTTTTGTTTCTTCTCGTTGCTCTGTAGCTGGTCATTCTCCTTTGACAGGACTGTGACCCGCTCCTCTAATGATTTGATATTTGATTGCAATAGGGGAACATTGGTGTAATAACATTCCATCCAAGCATTACATTGGATACATGGTGATTGATTTGGCTTTGGCATCACAGGCGAGGGTTTGTTCAAATTACTAGGGGTTTCCTTGTGCAGCTTAATTCCCCGGTAGTTAGGGTCATTTTTGAGGCATGGAGGTAAGTTAGAGACATAGTCATAGGTTTCCATAGAGAATAGGCCATGAGAATAGGGATATTCCTTGGCTAGGAAACACTCAATATCGGAGTCCGAGTCCTCGTTCAAGACTATTGGATTTTGGTCGACGTTTTTCTTAGGCTTGTTCTGGGCAAATCTTGATATCAATCAAGCAATTTTCTTCCCCTTTCTGTTGATAGTAGTATCACTTTTGTCTTTCTTCCTTCCAGGTCTTTTGATAGCCTTAATATCATCCTTAGCACATGGGTTGGCCATGGCATTGGGTAGGTCCAAGTCGGGGAAATCTGAGGATTTGACAGGGGGTAGAAGGATATGAAGTGGCATGGCCGGTCCAACCTTGGTTTCAACAACCACAACTTTGTCCACTTGGACAGACTTGGGATTGGAAAATCCATTCCTATATAGGAAGGCTTGCCAACTATCACCACTAAGGTTTAAATGGTGGACGAGAAGGACTTTGATCAATCCGTGATGGAAAAGGCTGTTATCATCCTTCTCACGCTTGAATCTTTTAGACATCTTGTAAAGACTATGTAATAGGTAATGTGGCATGTTTAAAGGGTAGCCTATAAAATTCATCAATAACTGAAGATGATACAGAAATACCAATCCATACCGACCTTCACAGGTCGCAAACTGCTTAACAATTGCCAAAAGATCATGCCACATGGGTTTGAGGGTAGTGATAGGCATACCTCTATCACAGGAAACAATCTTCCTTGATGTGAATAATAGCGGCCACGACACCTCGTCGACTTTGGAATTTTTAAACCACCTTTCCCCTGTAGCTGGTAGCTCTGTAGTTGAGCTTATGAATTCTTCATTTAGCTCAAGCTATATATCTCCGACCTTATCCCTATAACCATCAAAGGTGAGGGTGAAATCTTTAGCAACTGAAAGGTTAAAACCATCAAACCTCTGGATAAACACCAGCCAGCCACTATTTTCCAAATCTTTACGAGCATTGTCGAACAACAGGAGTGTTTGGATACCGTTCAGCTCTGTGCACACCACAGGTGCCATAGACGGGAATACACAATGAGGAGGGTGAACAAGTGAAGGTTTGAGCAGGGTATATGCCGGATCGAATAACTTACAGACTTCCCTGAAAGCAACAGAGGTGACCCAGGATAGGAGGGAGGCATTAATGCCCAAATGTGCAAGGGTGGTGGAGCTAGACCAGCCCATGCAAAATAATCATTTCCCAATGTACAACCGATGGCGCATATAGTGAACCATTATTGCAATGTGTTAAATGTAACGACATTCAAACGATTAATGAAATCTATGCTAAGTCGGCTCAAAAAAATACATAAGCATATTGTTTGCATAGTTTTAAAAACAATGATTCGAAATCAACCCCAAGGGTTTTATCATATCACATATGTGTTGTATGAAATGATTACACCAAGGGTTTAACCGCAATGCCAATGTGTTTTCATGAAACTAATGTGTCAAGGAAATCAATGAAAGACTTTAGAAAATCGCACCACCCATGTATTGAGGACTCCATGACAGTCACTATACTATCATCACAATCTTATAAAAAAATTGAAGCCATATTAACAACAAAAGATGCCAAATGAGTAAAGCTTTTGGAGTCTTTCCAACTGTATAACGATAATTAAATTGGAAATGCAATGAACATAAAGACAAGAGAGATCATAGTAATCCATTGATGATTTAAATATGACCTCAAAATCGAAGTTTTCACGCTTGCAGTCGTGAAAACAAGAACAAAGGCAGGTGTGAAAATGCGTGAAATAATAGTGTTATTTTATTCAAAGATTGCGACGAAGATCAAGGGTTTCAAAATGGTGGTGTAGGTAGCTTATAAGGATAGGATAAAAATGAAAATTGGCTGCCAACAATGGCTACACACTGGTAGAAGAAATTATCTCTGCCAAAAGAACAAATTCAGATTAGGATAACAAGAATAATTCAAACTTCAAAAACAACCATAAAATTGTCTAAACATCATTATTAATCAAATATTCCAACAGTGTTTAAAGGATGAAAATTGATAGCAGTCTTAAGACAAGCGAGTCATGATATTAAAGATAAAATCCCCAATATTGTTTATAGATCCATTGCTTCTAGCAGGCATCCATAGCCTTGACAGGGTTTCCATTTAACCCAAACTGATATCTGTATCCTGCCCAGAAATTCGAGCTCAGAATGAAGGACATTTTAAGGTCAAGAGGTTTCATATTTACAAATTTTCATATACCCGACATTGCTTCGCTGCCAGCGGGCCTGTTCAGTACCCTGACGAAGTTGTCTTGGCATCATGCATGCATTTACTCGTTGCTAGCATACCTGTTCAGTGTCTCGGTGGGATTACAAGCACTTCCCACAACTCTTTTAATGATTTATTTTGTTTTTTAACGATATATAATTGAGCGGGGTGACACTGAAAATTATGATACTTTAGTATATTTTTACAGACCTCAACAAATTTTTATTTTTTTTTAGAACTGTCCTTCATTAAGATCCAAAGATGGTTTATTTACAGAACCAACTTTCTAAGGGAGGGAGACATCTTTCTGAGTCGTTCCCTTAAGGAACAGGGATAGCGTAAGGAGATAATAGATGATTGTGACAAGCTTTACTCATAGATCGAAATATGTTAACTTCTTTCAAACAATAGTTTTTGCCAACACAGAATTAAATTTCAGAAGTACATAATTGATGTTTACACAAATTTTCAGCAGTCATTTTAGTGAAATAAGTTTTTGTTTTCTTTGTCTGAATAGGTCTGCATGCAGGTATGTGTATTCCAAACACAAAAACTGATAAGCGCGAAGAAAAAATCAAAACCAAAACAACAAAAAGAAAATAAAAAAAGAAAGAAGAATATGTACATAGTATACAAAGGGTTGTCATCAAGCGAAATATCTTTTCAGATCTTGGCCATTCACCGGATAGGTGTTAGGCTGCCCCTCTAGATTCTGCAATTGGAAAGAGCTGGGTCCCAGTTTCTCATCAATTAAAAATTGTCCAGGCCATAAGTTCTAAAATTTTGTGTGCTCTCCCTTCACCTCACACTGTTTGTCCCATTTCAAGACAAGATCACCTACCTCGAAGTTCCTATCAGAGGAAGAGTTGGAATAAAACCATCTTTTGACCACTAGATGATGTTGACCTAACTTACGTTTATCTTGGGACCTTACCTCTTCTAGTTTCATTAAAGCGTTAATTCGGTTTTCCAAAGGGGGACAATCTTCCTCTAGTATTTTCTACGATAGCTGGAGTGAGGGAAGAAGAATGTGTGGTGGTAGAATTGCTTCTCTGCCATAAATTAGAAAGAAGGGAGAGTTACAAACAACAGTTTTTGGTGTTACCCTATCAGCCCAGATCGTGTTTAACAATGCATTGTGCCAGTTTTTGTGATTCTCGGCTACCGTTCTCTTGATAATTTTAATCAGATTCTTATTTGTTGATTCTGCCAATCCATTGCCCTGGGGGTAGTACCTGGCAGAATACTTCAATTTAATTCCTTTTTCTAAAGTGAACTCGCTCATATGAAGAGATGAAAAATAAGAGGCGTTATCGAATACGAAACAGTCATGAATACCAAAACGAGTAATAATATTCGAATTTAAAAAGGCAAGTACTTGATTGGTATTCACAGTTCTTAACGCGACAACTTCAGACCACCCGGTGAAATAGTCTGTGGTTGTTATGATAAACTTATGCTACTGTGAGGACGACAGATTGATTGGACCTATAATATCAAGGCCCCACTGCTGAAAATGAGAGTCTACTGAAACAGGCTAGAAAGGAAAGGTTGGTTTCTGTAACCGCCCTGATTCTTTTTGAAAAATAATACACTTGCGACACAAGGCATGGGCATCTCTAAAAAGTGTGGGCCAGTAATAACCGACTCTCAAAACTTTATGGGCGGTGTTTTCACCACCAAAATGCCCACCAACTTCTCCTGCATGCAATTCTAGTAAAACCTTTTCTGCTTCGTCTTTCCCAATACAGCGCATTAATACTCCATCAAAATTTTGACGAAACAGAATACCATTAACCAGATGAAATAGTGGGAAACAAGTGATGGGGTGTTGACCCATGTTCAAGACAGAAATTTATATCTTCATACCAGGGACTGACAAAGTTTTGTGCACAACAAATTGCATTTTTATTGTGCTGTCCTAGGTTTGACATATCGTTTTCTTCTAGCTCTCCTACTGTTGAATCAACAACTAACTTGCATAACCCTTGGCCTCTCACTATCTGATCTGGAGTAATTTCTATGTCATACTCCTATAAGGAAGTAACCCAGTTCGCTCTCTTTTCGCCTATCTCTTTTTGCACTAACAGATTCCTAACGGCTGGGTAAGGGACAATAATTATTGTCCTGAATTTCAAAAGATAATACTGAAAGTCCTTGACTTCTTTGAAAACAACGTAGGCTTGTTGATCAACCGTTGGGTAATTAAGTTCCGCGCCTTTGAAAGCATAGCTCATAAAGGCAATGGGTACTTCATTATTTTCAGCGTTCTTTTGAGTTAGAACTGCAGCGTAGGAGCGATCAGAGGTAAAAGTGTAGAGTGTGAAGTCTTGCGAAAAGTCGGGGCTCATAAGAGGAGTGTCTATTCTGGCCTTTTTTATTGCATTAAAATCTTGCTTTTCTAAGGGTCCCCAATGATATTGTGCATCTTTCTTAATTAGGTTCTGTAAAGGTCTGACCATTTAGTAGAAACTAGGGATGAATCTTCTGACGAAGTTTATCTAGCCTAAGAAAGATTGCATAGACTTGTTGGATGTAGGAGGGGGAAGTTTTGAGATGACTTGTGTCCTTTTAGGGTCAATAATCATCCCTTTGCTTGACACAATAAATCCTAAGAGTTTACCTTGTTCTACTGCAAAGATGGATTTTTTAGGATTCAAGGAAATGCCGTATTTATGACATCACTGTAGAACAACCCTTAAATGAGCTAGATGATCGGTTTTGTTTTTTGAAAATACAGTAACATCATCTAAGTAAACTATGACAGACTGATTGATTAAGCCTTGGAAAGCGATATCCATCACTCTCTCGAAAGCGGCACCGGCATTAATCAATCCAAAGGGAATTTTTCGATAAGTGTAGGTGCCCCATGGAGTGCGGAAGGTAGTTTTAAGTTGGTCTGGAGGAGACATCAATACTTGGTTATATCTTGAACAACCATCCAATAAGGATAGTCTTTCAAAACCAGATACCTGTTGAAGGATCTGTTCCATGGGTGGGATAGGGTAGTTGTCTTTGTCAGATGCTCTATTAAGGTTTCGGAAATCGATGCAAAGTTGGATTTCCCCACTTTTCTTTCGGACATGGACAAGGTTAGAAATCCATTGAGTGTGCCTAACAGGGAAAATTATCATATCATTTAGAAGTTTATTCAATTCTTTTTTAACGGTCGGCTTAGGGTGCATTTTCCTTAATTTTTGTTGAAAGGGCAAGGTTTGGGGCTTCATAGGAATGATGTGTTGTATGATGTTGGGGTCGAAAGTTTTAAGGTCATCATATGTCCACGCAAAAACATCTTTAAATTCTTTGAACAATTTAATAAATGCAGCTTTTTCTTGTTGAGAACACCCAACCCCAAAATTAATGCACTGTGGATTGTCATCAGTTCCTAAGTTTACTTTTTCATATGATAAAGAGGAACTATTGGTTTTACATTTAACCAATTTTTTGAATTTATCTTGAATATCGTAAAATTTATTTAATCTAACTACAGATTTATGGATCGAATTTACCATGTCCGAGGAAGATTCAGGAGTTCTCGGATCTGGTATTACCGTGAAATCGTGCAAATTGTCGTCGTGAGTGCATTCATCGATCACCGCATCTTGAAAAGTTTCTTCCATATGCAGGAAGCTAATAATTTGATGATTGTCGTTGAAGACTCTCCAGTTCGTAATGTTGTTGGGAACAAATGGTATGAACAATAGTTCGACGGAGAATGCATCCGGGGACAAGCCTTCTACAGGAAAGAGTTTCGAAGCTACGTTAGCTAATAGATCAGCTTCAACATTATTCAATCTAGGAATAGAATTTATATTGAAAGCAGAAAAATTATTCATTAAATTCCATACCTCGGATTGGTAGATTTTAAGATGCGGAGACAGACAGTGGATAGAATCTCTTACCTGTCTAACCACGATTTCAGAGTCGCCAAAGACGGCCAGATTTTGAATGTTCATGTCTAAATCTTTTCTAAGGCCCTGTAGTAAAGCCTCGTATTTTGTTGTGTTATTAGTACATTCAAACTCCAACCTACATGCGATCAGAGTTTTGTTAACTGAGAGATCAATAATAACACAGCTTGCACCTGCTCCTTTGGACTTTGACCTGTCAAAATAAAGAGACCAAATTTGATTTTTATTGGGTGCATGAGACCATTGTGTAGAAGTTGTTGGCTTCACATATTCTACAATCTCAGACTATTTTTATGGGTTGGTGATAGCTGAAGTTTCGGCCATGAAATTGGCGAAAAATATATCCATCCCTTGTATTTTGAGTGAATCAGCAGAAGGCGTAAATGGTTCATTGGGATCATTCAAATCTGTGACCATGAACTTAAGGTAGAGTTCACGATTTACCTTGATCTTGTTGGGCTTTCCATTCACGGACAGCCACAGGTGAGACCAATCTGTTGAAAAATAGCCATGTAGCTGCTCTGACCAATCCCTGCTTAAAAATAGACCATACACTTCTAGAATATCCACAAAAATAATATCAATGACTTGATGAACTTTGGGGTTAGACAATAATCTTATAAGCACATTTCTTAATTCGCCTACAACTTTAACACTGGTTCGATCAAGTTGGATGATTTTTAAAGTAGATGGTTCAAATTCAGTGTTAATCTTCTGACACATAGACCATGTAACATCCTTCTCTGGCGCACAGAGAACACTTATTATTTGAGGACACTTGCTCGCAAGTGATCTGGACCCTTTTTATGTTAGACCTTTTATATTTGATTATGATGTGATGGACAGATGACATGATGTGTTACTATTTGATGTAGACGGGTGCTATTGACTCAGTTTTATTGAGTGTGCAGGGTTTTTGACCTTGAGGATGCAGAGGCATCGGTAGAATCCCCTTGGATTCCGGACTGAGTCAGGGAGTGTGCTTTTGGGTTGATATGTTTATTATGATGTTTCATTTGATTTGATGATTTGATGTTGACATTTCTGACATGATTATTGGTGATGCAGGCTGACGATAGCTTGCGACTTGACTCACATATGGAGTAAAGGGGCCACACACGATTGCAGAGAGGTTGAAGGAGAGGGGTGGACAGCAGCCCTGCCACCGCCTGCTAGCACTCCCGCCGTGGCTCGAACTATAGGTTAACGATTACCTAGTTCGAGAGGACCCATGATGTCATGAGGGCCAACTGCGACAGTTGCTCACAATGATTCTAAGGGGCGCGCAATAAGGCGGGGGCCTTATTCCTTAGAGCCCTTAGTCTCCTACTAGTTCACCTGGCGGAGTGTTGACTCCAAGGGTTATAGAGGTCTACCAATCAGTTCAGTCAGCGAGTGGCACCCTTGGAGCACGTGGTGCATCCTGAAGGGCATGTCACACAGAAGAAACTCAGTCAGCGAGTGGCACCCTTGGAGCATGTGGTGCATCCTGAAGGGCACGTCGCCAAAAGAAATTCCAGGCGAGTGGCACCCTTGGCGCACGTGGTGCGACCTGAAGGGCGCGTCGCGATAAAGGTGATTGAAGGAGTCAGCCAAATTATCCCTAAGTCTTCAGCACCTGAATAAAACCTTAAGCAATTCCCTTAACCAATCGTCGCCTAGCTCGTAATCTAAACCCTAAGCCAAAGACCTTCTAGAAACAGGGGGGAAATTTAGTGTGGCCTTAACAAATGAAAATTCAAAAAAAAAGGGAAACAAAAACTCAGACCATCACCCTCTCATTATCCTTGTCTACTTAATTAAACTATCCTCCATCACCTTGATATTCCAGTATCCATCTCCCTTTTTCTTGTCTAGTTCACATTACTATATCGCCATCCTTCCCCGTAATTCCTCTTTATTCATTTTATGTGATACATTTATTTTTCCCCTATACCGGTTTTCCATCGCCTTAATCTCTCATTATCCTATATAAACATATATATTAATGGTAAATTAAATGATGGATAATGATAAACTACAAAGATAAATGCATGCTTATAAATAGAAAATGAAAATATATGTATGTATATTTATATTATAAACAATTGTAAAAAAATAAAGTTAAGCATGTAAAAATTAAAAGGAAATGAATTTTGAGCGCACATACTCTTTGTGTTTTTGAAAAGAAAAAGAAAATAATATAAACAAAATAAATTAAAAAGAAAAATAAGAAAATCAAAGGGAAAAGGGGGGGAAACCTAAGAAAAGAGGAATTAGGGTTTGAGACTGAATAAAAAGAAAGGGAGAGGGGGAAAGAAACGAGATTTTTGCTCAGATTGGTATGGTTATGTTGCAAGAATAGAGACTGACTGATTACTGGTAGGAGTTGGGGATTCTCAGCAGACTTGAGTGGTAGCTCAGCCTTGGAGGCGAGCTGAGAAGCTAGTTACTCTCTGATGGTGTTTGGCCCCTTTGCGGCTCAGGGGGCTGAGGGGGAAGAAGAGTACCCCTAGCGTTTGGCTGGGAGGTACCGGTGGGTTCTTAGCGGTCGACAGGCAGGAGCAGGAGTGACACAGCGTGCGGACAACACTTGAGGATGCCTGGTACTGGTGTGGTAAGTTTATGAAATGACTGCATAATTTTTACTTATCATTCTGGTCTGTGTAAAAGAAAAATGTTTACTGCTCATAGTTGTGACTGTGTAATTGTCCATTATTAGATGTTCCCAGTAGTCGTATGTGCAATAAAGCCCCTGAATCGCAGGCATTGTTTGCTGGCTGTTATTCAATCTGGTTAAACAAGGGTTAACTATAGCTACTTAGCCTGGGTTGGGTCTTTCTTATGCATATGTTTACGTTTATGTTTCCAAAAATAATTGTACCATGTACTGAATTGAATCCGTATATAATTTTGCTTACATTATCTGGTAATTGTATGCAATGTGCCGAATTGAATGATAAATTTAGGAGAGATTGAAGCTGACTAAGATTGAATGGCGTGACTATTTCCTTGCCCGTCGATTAATGGAATCTTGATGTTGGGACCTGAATATATCTACTGTTCCAATAAATTTCATTGTCATTAAACAATTATTTAATCTATCCGATCCTTAGAATTATCCCTGTAAAAGAAAATGAAAATTTAGGAAGGACGGTGGGTCATTCTTTAGTCCTGTAAATAGAGAAATTCTACCCAAAAATATATATATATATATAAAACTGTGGTGGTTAGCTGATAGGAAAACGCCTTGTTTTTATGGTCCGGCATCACCACTGCAGTTCCTGAGTAATTGTTAACGTAGATGTAAGTTCACCGCGACCCTCTTACTTCCCTTTATCCTTGACTAAAGTTGGAGTTATCCTGAGCCTTTGTGTTGAGCGAACTCAACGCTTCCTTTCGGAGGAAAATCCTCACCTGTGCGTATCCTGCGTGAGCGTAGGCCCGTTTTGGAGTGACTTCTTGAGCATGTTGGACTGTGCATCCTTTCGGATTGTATCAGCGGCATTCACTTTCTTAAAGTAATACTTAAAGTGTTTGGATTTATCTATTCAGGGATTGTATTGTTTGGATTAAAAACAGGAAAGGTTTAGAGAATTTATTTTAACGCTGGTGTATAATGGTTGAGCATGAACAGAAGGTGCTTACATGCCTCATCTTCCTGGGAGAAGACTACTCCACAATTATGTCTGTTGCCAATGATTGGTTGTGGGTATTATTCGAATATCCTGCATTTATTTCAAAGTGAAGTGGGTAACCCTAAAAAGCTTACGAAACTGTCTTATTACACGTATTATGTATGAAAGTTGTCTCTCCCTAGCTTATTTATATTATTATATGAAAGTTGTCTCTTGATATTTGTTATCAAGAGATTCATTCTTACATTTCAATAACCAAAAGCATAATGGCATTACACTTACATACTTCGCAGAAATGGTAGTACCCTCT
This sequence comes from Picea engelmannii, assembly GCA_009831015.1. Lineage (NCBI taxonomy): Eukaryota > Viridiplantae > Streptophyta > Pinopsida > Pinales > Pinaceae > Picea > Picea engelmannii. The sequence continues at coordinate 149,473 of ML794203.1, read as the reverse complement.
AACTAACTTGAAACGAGGACACAAATAATGTTTTTGAAATTCATATTTTGAAACCAAGTCTTATCTAAAAATATTTATTTTATTAATGTACAGATGTAGATTAGATTTGCACATTATCCATAGTTTTATTTCTGTCTTTACGAATTCAGTTAATAGGATTCCCTTAGGAAGGGACAAGAATGGCTTAGGGGAATGATTATCATAGCTCGGTCTGCGTTTTACAGTTGTTTTGTTGGTTGGCAGTAACACCTATACCTTGCCAGACTGTAGACGCCTCGGACAAATGAATTACTGACCAGCAGGTTAATTCGCCTTTAAGTCATTCAGTATGCCTCGAAATGGTCATCGCTAGAACGAATGGTCATTAATTGCATATTGATTTAACCTAGAATGCAGAACACCAGGATTCTATTGATAAGCCACCTGAATTTACAGTTAATGACGATATTTGGTAGATGGTGGGGCAGAAGCTTGGTTCTCTAAAATTAGGTTGCCATATTGCCACCTGATGTTATTTAAATGCCCAAGATAAACGCAGTTCTGAGTGCTAGGTTAGAGCGTACATTAAATGCATAAATAGTAAAGCCTATGGAAAATAACTGGACTGGGGTTTTCGTAAATAGCATGTAACTGCAATTATTAAATGTAATAATTAAAACACAATATTGATATTGTTTTTGAGTATTGCTGGAATGTGCTTTATTTGGTGATTTAGGTAAGATAACCTAGGGTGCTGTAACGCGACCTTACTGATAATTTATTAGCAATATAAAATGCTAGTATAAAGTGCAAATACTTGCAGCAGTAATACTGTTAAGGAATTATGGCGGTAAGGTGGCTAGCCGTTTTATGAGGGCAACTATAAGAGGACAGACTAAAATGCCAGGTCGATTTGGGTTGGGAGATTAAATAATTAGCATTAAATGGAAAGTAATCATCCAGGGAAAGAATACTTGCCTTATTGTTATATTAGCTGGAATTTAGTCATCTGACCGCTATCTTACTTATATTTTTCTAAGTGGTTTGATTTCCTTCCGTAAAATCTTGACTTTAGGTATGCCACTAAGGGTAAGGGAATGTAAGGTTTTAGAATGCGATGTTAATGTATGGTTAATGTAAGGTATGGGATTAATGGTTAAATTAGCAACATGATTATTAGTTTAACTGCCATATTAGCCTTTGTTTAATTGCCTTGTTATTACTTGTTTAAATTGTAATAATAATAAGGTTGTTTAATTTTCAAGGTCAATAAGGATGGTGGATTCGCAATATTAATATTCGTTTAGTTGCCTT
>ML794203.1:112873-133706 GCA_009831015.1 Picea engelmannii | reverse complement strand
GAAGATGACAAAGTGAATTGTACATGTAGGCCCTGAAGATAATTAAAGAAAAGAATTACAAAATAAGAAAGTGTCAGGTCGTCCATAATGTTAAAAGGAAGTGACATAAATGGTATAAATAAACATCATTATACATTCATTTTATAAAAGTCAAATTTCATAGAGAAGAAGAAGTAAAAGAAGGTCGGATTTCAAGGGAGGATGAAGTCTTTTGGTGATGTGTTCTAAGGTATGTTATTTTCAGGGCATCTTACCATTTTTGCTATAACATTTTTTCTAGAATGATTCATATGGTGAAATAACTATGGTATTAAGAATACATATCAAGGTACCTCTGGTAAAAAGTTCAGCTCTTGATTCGCTATAATTATGGAGATACACTCTGTGGAATATAGGGCTTGTGACCAGTCTTGAAACTAGTCAAAAAACAGGTGTTCTGGGTAAAATAGTCATAACTTTTTCATACATACTCCAAATATTGTGGGTCCACTTCCATTGGAAAGAGTACAGACTGTAGTTTCTTGTGTGTGAGTTTCAGAATTAGATGTTAAATATTGAGCGCGAGGCATGCTGTACAAGTGGGGTCTTATGAACAGACCAGAATTGAATAAAGTTTTATTATCTCTCATATATCTTGGGTGGAATGAAGGGGAAAGGATAGAGAGTTCAAATATCTCTTGATATTGGAGGATTGTATCTTCCTCTTGGAGTTTTATCCCTCCCTTTACATTTGGAAGCTGTAGGTACCTTTGGAAGTCATTACTTCCCTTGAACAAAAACTATTGATTATTTCTCATATATATTGTGCATGGTGTATTGTGGTGTATTGGTGTAACTCTTATACTATTGTTCATTTCTCATTGGTAATTGAATGGTTTAATTATAATTTGGAAAAGGTTTTTAAATTGTACTTGATACTGATTCACCCCCCTCTCAGTATCAACAAGTACGGCTACCGCATCCTGATCGAGCCAAGGTCTGGTAGGATTTTTCTGGTTGGCCATTGGTGTAGGAAGCATGGAAGGCTAAGAAGGGGAACTGCCTTTGTCAGAAGAGTCTTCTCCCGAAGAAGAAGGAGATGATGAAGGTGGTGAGGGAGGTATTCCAAATCCTCCTGTAGTAGGAGTGAGGATTAGATCTGTAGGGTTTAAAGTGAGGATAGTGCCTCCAAGTTGTTCTCTGATATCAGAGAAATCTAATGGTTGGTCCAAATGTCGATTTGGTTTCCTTAAACGGGCTAAGGCACTATGTGTTCTTAAGAGAGTTTGGCGGACAATCTCTTGTATTTCACCACCTTTAGGATTTGGGGTTGTTGGTTCGACTGTGATCCGTAGATCGTCGTTTGATGTGGTTGCTGTTTGAGGTGGAAATTTGTCGTTCGAATGACTTATTGTCACTATAGGTGAGCGATTAGGTGGTGGAGGATTCTTACAACCACCTCATGCCATTAATAAGTTTCAGGACCTCCTTCTAGCGCCATTTGTTTATGCTTCTGAAATTGAACGCTTTCCAAGTGGAAGAGTGGATCCAGTCTGGGGTTGTCTAAATAACCCAAGCCGTTTGGAATGATCCACCCTGACGGGTTTAGCGGCTCCGTTGGCCGATCTATGTCCTAGGAAAATGAAAGAAAACTACACTAAGGAACTAATCTAAAGAAAACAAATATTAAAGAAAACTAATAAACAAATCTGAACTAAGTATATACAGTCTATTATCTATGTTATATAGAAATAATTCTATAAAATTAAATTTTCAATTATTAATAGAGTTAGATCCAATTACAAATATACAATATTTACAGATTGCAGATTTAAATGAAAAGCTGCAAAAATAATTTGTAAACTGTCCCAAGACAATGAAACTATTGTTTTTTTATTTTTATAATTTTATGAGAAAGAAATAAAATGAAAACTATCTAAGCATAAGAAAATAAGAATCTAAACTATATATATATATATATATATATATATATGTCTAAACTACTTAAATAACACTAATAACTAACCTATAATAATGCTTTCCAATTTGTCCTATGTAAACGATCCAACTCAGTTGTTCGATGGGAGGAAACCTGCACCAGATTCTCTGTAAGCTTCTTGTAAACCAGAAGTAGAAATTCTCTTTGAATATCAACAACAAAACAAACAAGACATAAAACTAACAACAATCTTATGATTTACAAATCGTCACAATTAGATAAACCTGTATGTGAAGATTTGTACAAAATGATTCATATAACGAGAAAGATAAACCTTTAATCATTAAATTGAAACAAAGTAATTGCTTTACTTTTTGAAATAAGAGATATCAGATATGGAAAACATATAAAACAAATCACATCAACCTGCAATGAATTATGATAGCTAAAGTAGTCGATAATTGATTGCAAACTAACATGAAGAAAACTTGAAATAAAAATTTGATATATTGAAAGCTAATGCTGTTACAAGACATCAACTTTCATCCTAGTCTGTATCATAAATCCATAGTCTGGTTCCCCCAACAGTGATGATGATGATCCTTCATAGAGAAAATAACAAGTATTTAAAGACCACAAGGTAAAACATCCCTGTGGGAATTTTCAAAGCAAATTACAAAAAATCTGGGAATAATCTCCTAAGTCCCTATTTTCGCCTATGACTAACAACTTGAAAAATATATCTAAACTGCCAGAGCATGTCCAATGTGTCAATGAAATTCATAGGTACTTATAAGTAGACAAAAATACAAAAGTTTAGATAATGTTTTATTGATAAAATTGACAAAAATCTAATTTTTAAGACTAGCTACAGAATCTTGCGATTCTGTAGCTAGTCTAATTTGAACACAGAATCGTTTTAGAACCAATTCAAATCTTAATAGAATTATATTCGACTTATTAAAACAAATCTTAAATTACTAATTCCAAACAGAGTGAATCATTCATGCACATCAAACCAAAACTCCTGTGCGAATTGAAACAAACAAAATCGTGGTTGAATCAATCAAATGATAATAGGATATGTACGATCTATCGTACAACTTTTATTTCCAATTTGGGGTAGACATAATCATTTTAAAAATCGAAATGAAATTATTTTCATGAATCAATTTCAATCGACACAAACTGTAAGTAAATTTTTCGTGCAATAATTTATGTTGACTCAGCCATTAAAAAAGTTGTTTTAAAATCCAAAACTAGCAGAGTTGTTTTTTTGATTTAATAGATCACATTATATTTATCAAACCAATCACTGATATTGCTGCATTGTATATGTACAGGATCTTTCCAATTCAAGCATACAAAATTGTTTCAAAATCAAACCATAAGAAATAAATTGAACTAAGTCAGAGTTGAGACAATCCAACAATAACAAGATCATATCAATCCAAAACATAGTTGTGTCTGATTTTAGCAAATAAATCTCCTGTACAGGTCAGATGCAATCATAATCTAAAATGGAAACAAAACATAATCATTCCTTAAATCTATTCAAACAGAACTAAACGAAAACAAACTCAATCGATTATCCTAATTCAAACTGACTCAAAAACAATCAATCGTTTATACTAATCTGAGAATGTTAACTAAATCGTAGCTGTGTCCAAATTGAGAAAACCATACATGATTCATAACAAAATTATTTTGGTAAAATGAAAGTAACAGAATCATTTTGAATCTATCAACACAAACAAAGCTATTGAAAGAAAATCCAATCGGTTATATTAATTTGAACCAACTCATAAAACAAAATCAATATGGAAATACATACCTGGGCAATCAGAAAACAACTCGGTCATGATAATTTTGAATTTGAAAAGGTTGTTGCTACTTCGATGTTTCTGAAGTCAATTGAACCGATGATTTTTTGTTTCTTCTCGTTGGTCTGTAGTCTGTCGTTCTCCTTTGACAGGACTGTGACCCGTTCCTCTAACGATTTAATCTTTGATTGCAACAGGGGAACGTCGGTGTAATAATGTTCCATCCAAGCATTACATTGGATATATGGTGATTGATTTGGCTTTGGCATCACAGGTGAGGGTTTGCTCAAATTACTAGGGGTTTCCTTGTGCAGCTTAATTCTCGGGTAGTTAGGGTCATTTTTGAGGCATGGAGGTAAGTTAGAGACATAGTCATAGGTTTCCATAGAGCATAGGCCATGAGAATAGGTATATTCCTCGGCTAGGAAACACTCAATATTGGAGTCCGAGTCCTCGCTCAAGACTATTGGATTTTGGTTGACTTTTTGCTTAGGCTTGTTCCGAGCAAATCTTGATATCAATCGAGCATTTTTCTTCCCCTTTTTATCGACAGTAGTATCACTTCTGTCATTCTTCCTTCCAGGTATTTTGACGACCTTAATATCATCCTTAGCACACGGGTTGGCCATGGCATCAGGTAGGTCCAATTCGGGGCAATCTAAGGGTTTGACAGGGGGTAGAAGGACATGAAGTGGCATGGCCAGTCCAACCTTCATTTCAGCAACCACAACTTTGTCCACTTGAATAGACTCGAGATTGGCAAAGCCATTCCTAAATAGGAAGGCTTGCCAACTATCACCACTAAGGTTTAAATGGTGGACGAGAAGGACTTTGATCAAGTCATGATGGAAAAGGCTACTATCATCCTTCTCACGCTTGAATCTTTTAGACATCTTGTAAATACTACGCAATAGGTAATGCGGCATGTTCAAAGGGTAGCCTATAAAATTCATCAATAACCGAAGATGATGCAGAAATACCAAGCCATACTGACCTTCATAGGTAACAAACTGCTTAACAATTTCCAAAATATCGTGCCACCTCGGTTTGAGGGTAGTGATAGGCATACCTCTATCACATGAAACAATCTTCCTTGATGTGAATAATAGCATCCACGACACCTCGTCGACTTTGGAATTTTTAAACCACCTTTCCCCTATAGATGGTAGCCCTGTAGATGAGCTTATTAATTCTTCATTTAGATGGAGTTGTATGTCTTCGACCTTAGCCCTGTAACCATCGAAGTTGAGGGTGAAATGTTTAGCAGCCAAAAAGTTAAAACCCTCAAACCTCTGGATAAACACCAGCCAACCACCATTTTCCAAATCTTTACGAGCATTGTCGAACAACAGGAGTGTTTGGATACCATTTGGCTCTATGCGCACCACAGGTGCCATAGACGGGAATACACAGTGAGGAGGGTGAACAGGTGAGGGTTTGAGCAAGGTATATGCTGGAATGAATAACTTACAAACTTCCTCGAAAGAAACAGAGGTGACCCGGGATGGGAGGGAGGCATTAATGCCTGAATGTGTGAGGGTGGTGGAGCTAGATCAACCCATGAAAAACAGTCATTTCCCAATGTACAACCAACGATGCATATAGTGAACAATTATTGCAATGTGTTAAAAGTAACGACATTCAAACGATTAATGAAATCTATGCTAAGTCAGCTAAAAAAATGCATAAGCATATCGTTTGCATAGTTTTAAAAACAATGATTCGAAATCAACCCCAAGGGTTCGATCATATCACATATGTGTTGTAAGAAATGGTTACACCAAGGGTTTAACCACAATGCCAATGTATTTGTATGAAACTAATGTGTCAAGGAAATCAATGAAAGACTTTAGAACATCGCACCACCCATGTATTGAGGACTGCATGACAGTCACTATAGTATCATCACAATCTTATAAAAAAATTGAAGCCATATTAACAACAAAAGATGCCAAACGAGTAAAGATTTTAGAGTCTTGCCAACTGTATAACGATAATTAAATTGGAAACGCAATGACCATATAGAAAAGAGCGATCATAAAAATCCAGTGATGATTTAAATATGACCTCAAAATCAAATTTTTCATGCTTGTAGTCATGAAAACAAGAACAAAGGCAGGTGTGCAAATGCACGAAATAATAGTGTTATTTTATTCAAAGATTGCGACGAAGATCAAGGGTTGCAAAACACTGGTGTAGGCAGCTTATAAGGATAGGATAAAAATTCGAATTGGCTGCCAACAATGGAGACACACTGGTAGAAGCAGTTATCTCAGCCAAAAGAACAAATTCAGATTAGGATAACAAGAATAATTCAAACTTCAAAAACAACCAGAAAATTGTATAAACATCATTATTAATCAAATATTCCAAGAATGTTTAAAGGATTAAAACTGATAGCAGTCTTAAGACAAGCAAGTCACGATATTAAAGATAAAATCCCTAATACTGTTGACAGAGCTACTGTTTCTAGTAGGTGTCCATAGCCTCGACAGGGTTTCCATTTAACCCACTCTGATATCTTTATCCTACCCAGAAATTCGAGCTCAAAATGAAGGACATTTTAATGTCAAGAGGTTTCATATTTGCAAATTTTCATATACCCGACATTGCTTCGCTGCCAGCGGGCCTGATCAGTACCCCGACGAAGTTGTCTTGGCGTCATGCATGCATTTACCCACTGCCAACAGACTTGTTCAGTGTCCCGACGGGTTTACAAGAACTTCCCACAGCTCTTTTAATGATTTATTTTGTTTTTTAATGATATATAAATGAGCAGGGTGATGCTGAAAATTATGATACTTTAGCATATTTTTACAGGCCTCAACAATTTTTATTTTTTTTAGAACTGTCCTTCATTAAGATCCAGAGATGGTTTATTTACAGAACCAAATTTCTAAGGCAGGGAGACATCTTTCTGAGTCATTCCCTTAAGGAACAGGGACAACGTAAGGAGATAATAGATGATCGTGACAGGCTTAGTCATAGATCAAAATCAGTTAACTTCTTTCAATCAACAGTTATTTCCAACACAAAAGTAAATTTCAGAAGTACATAATTGATGTTTACACAATTTTTCAGCAGTCATTTCAGTGAAAGAAGTTTTTGTTTTCTTTGTCTGAATAGTTCTGCATGCAAGTATGTGTATTCCAAACACAAAAACTGATAAGCACAAAGGAAAAATCAAAACCAAAACAACAAAAAGAAAAGAAAAAATAAAGAAGAATATGTACATAGTATACAAAGGGTTGTCATCAAGCGAAATATCTTTTCAGAGCTTGGCAATTCACCGTATAGGTGTCAGGCTACCCCTCTAGATTCTGCAATCGGAAAGAGCTGGGACCCAGTTTCTCGGCAATTAAAAATGGCCTAAGCCATAAGTTCTAAAATTTCATGTGCTCTCCCTTCCCGTCATGCGGTTTGTCCCATTTCAAGACAAGATCACCTACCTCGAAGTTCCTATCAGAGGCAGAGTTGGAATCAAACCATATTTTGAGCACTAGTTGATGCTGACTTAACTTACGTTTAGCTTGGGACCTTACCTCTTCTAGTTTCATTAAAGCGTTAATTCAATTTTCCAAAGGGGGACAATCTTCTTCTAGTATTTTTTGCGATAGCTGGAGTGAGGGAAGAAGAATGTGTGGTGGCAGAATTGCTTCTCTGCCATAAATGAGAAAGAAGGGAGTGTTACCTACATCAGGTTTTGGTGTTACCCTATTAGCCCAGATCGCATTTAACAGTGCATTGTGCTAGTTTTTGTGATTCTCGGCTACCGTTCTCTTGATAATTTTAATTAGATTCTTATTTTTTGATTCTGCCAATCCATTGCCCTGGGGGTAGTAGCTGGAAGAATACTTCAATTTAATTCCTTTTTCTAAAGAGAAATTTCTCATCTCAAGAGATGGAAAATAAGAGGCGTTATCAAATACTAAACAGTCAGGGATACCAAAACGAGTAATAATATTCGAATTTAAAAAGGCAAGTACCTGATTGGTATTCAGAGTTCTTAACGCAGTAGCTTCAGACCACCTGGTGAAATAGTCTGTGGCTGTTATGATAAACATATGCTGCTGTGAGGAAATCGGATTGATTGGACCTATAATATCAAGGCCCCACTATTGAAAAGGGGAGTCTACTGAAATGGGCTGCAAAGGAAAGGCTGGTTTTTGTAACCGCCCTGATGATTTTTGACAAATAATACACTTGAGACACAAGGCATGGGCGTCTCTAAAAAGTGTGGGCCAGTAACAAATGGCTCTCAAAACTTTATGGGCGTTGGTGTCACCACCAAAATGCCCACCAGCTTCTCCTGCATGCAATTCTAGTAAAAATTTTTCTACTTTGTCTTTCTCAAGACAATGCATTAAAACTCCATTAAAATTTTGACGAAACAAAATACCATTAACCAAATTAAAGGAGGCATAATTTAATCTTAACTCTTTTCTTTTAGTGGGATCTAGGTGATGGGGTGCTGACCCATTTTCAAGACAGAATTATATATCGTCATACTAGGGACTAACAGAGTTTTGTGCACAACAAATTGCATTTTGATTGTGTTTTCCTAGGTTTGACATATCGTTTTCTTCTAGTTGTCCTGCTGCTAAATCAACAACTAACTTGCATAACCCTTGGCCTCTCACTATCTGAGCTGGGGTAATTTCTATGTCATACTCCTATAAGGAAGTAACCCAGTTCGCTCTCTTTTCGCCTAGTTCTTTCTGCACTAACAGATTCCTAACGGCTGGGTAAGGGACAATAATTTTTGTATTGGATTTTAAAAGATAAGACCGGAAGTGCTTGACTGTTTTGAAAACAGTGTAGGCTTGTTGATCAACTGCTAGGTAATTAAGTTCCACACCTTTGAAAGAAGAGCTCATAAAGGCATTGGGTACTTCATTGTTTCCAGCGTTCCTTTGAGTTAGAACTGCAGCATAGGAGCGGTCAGAGGCAAAAGTGTAGAGTGTGAAGTCTTGAGAAAAGTTGGGGCTCATAAGAGAAGGAGCGTCTATTCTGGCCTTTTTTATTGCATTAAACGCTTGGTTTTCTAAGGGTCACCAATGATATTGTGCATCTTTCTTAATTAGGTTTTGTAAAGGTCTGACCATTTTGGAGAAATTGGGGACGAATCTCTTGACAAACATTATTTGGCCTAAGAAATACTGCATAGACTTTTTGGATGTAGGAGGGGGAAGTTTCGAGATGACTTGTGTCCTTTCAGGGTCAATAATCATCCCTTTGCTTGACACAATAAATCCTAAGAGTTTACCTTGTTCTACTACAAAGATGGATTTTTTAGGATTCAAGGAAATGTCGTATTTACGACATCGTTGTAGAACAGCCCTTAAATGAGCTAGATGATCGGTTTTGTTTTTTGAAAATATAGTAACATCATCTAAGTAAACTACGATGGACTGATTGATTAAGCCTCGGAAAGCGATATCCATCACTCTCTCGAAAGTGGCACCATCATTAATCAATCCAAAGGGCATTTTTCGATAAGTGTAGGTGCCCCATGGAGTGCGGAAGGTAGTTTTAAGTTGGTCTGGAGGAGACATCAATACATGGTTATATCCTGAAAATCCATCCAATAAGGATAGTCTTTTAGAACCATATACCTATTGAAGGATCTGTTCCATGGGTGGGACAGTGTAGTTGTCTTTGTCAGACGCTCTATTAAGGTTTCGAAAATTGACGCAAAGTCGGATTTCCCCACTTTTCTTCCGGACAGGGACAAGGTTAGACACCCATTGAGTGTGCCTAATAGGGAAAATTATCTTAGCATTTAGAAGTCTATTCAATTCTTTTTTAACAGTTAGTTCAAGCTTAGGGTGCATTTTCCTTAATTTTTGTTGAAAGGGCAAGGTTTGGGCCTTCATAGGAATGACGTGTTGTATGATGTTGGGGTCGAAAGTTTTAAGGTCATCATATGTCCACGCAAAAACATCTTTAAATTCTTTGAACAATTTAATAAATGCATCTTTTTCTTGTTGAGAACACCCAACCCCAAAATTAATGCACTACGGATTGTCATCAGTTCCTAAGTTTACTTTTTCATATGATAACGAGGAACTATTTGTTTTACAGTTGACCGATTTTTTGAATTTATCTTGAAGATCGTAAAATTTCTCTAATCTAACTACAGATTTAGGGATCGAATTTACCATGTCCAAGGAAGATTCAGGAGTTCTCGGATCTGGTATTACCATGAAATCTTGAAAATTGTCATCGTGAGTGCATTTTTCGATCACTATGTCTTGAAAAGTTTCTTCCATATGCAGGAAGACTCTCCAGTTCATAATGTTGTCAAGAACGGATGGTATGAACAATAGTTTGATGGAGAATGCATCCGGGGACAAGCCTTCTGCAGGAAAGAGTTTGGAAGCTATGTTAGCTAATAGATCGGCTTCAACATTATTCAATCTAGGAATAGAATTTATATTGAAAGCAAAAAAATTATTCATTAGATTCCATACCTCGGATTGGTAGCTTTTAAGATGCCGAGACAGACAGTCGATAGAATATATTACCTATCTAACCATGATTTTGGAGTCGCCAAAGATGGCCAGATTTTGAATGTTCATGTCTAAAGTTTTTCTAGGGCCCTGCAGTAAAGCCTCATATTCTGTTGTGTTATTAGTACATTCAAATTCCAACCTACATGCGATCAGAGTTTTGTTACCTGAGAGATCAATAATAACGCAGCCTACACCTGCTCCTTCTTTGGACTTTGACCCGTCAAAATAAAGAGACCAAATTTGATTTGTATTGGGTGCATGAGACCATTGTGTAGAAGCTGTTGGCTGCACATATGCTAGAATCTCGGACTATTGTTCTGGGTTGCTGATAGCTGAATTTTCAGCAATGAAATTGCCGAAAAAGGTATCCATCCCTTGTATTTCGGGTGAATCAGTAGAAGGTGTAAACGGTTCATTGGGATCATTCAAATCTGTGAAGCACTCATGATTTACCTTGATCTTATTGGGCTTTCTGTTCTCGAGTAGCCACAGGTGAGACGAATCTATTGCGAAATAGTCGTGTAGATGCTCCGACCAATCCCTGCTTAAAAACAGACCATACACTTTTGGAATATCCACAACAATAATATTAATGACTTGATGAAGTTTGGGGTTAGACGATAATCTTATAAGCACATTTCTTAATTCGCCTACAACTTTAACACTAGTTCGATCAAGTTGGATGATTTTTAAAGTGGATGGTTCAAATTCAGTGTTAATCTTCTGACACACATACCATGGCATCACATTGGATGACGCTCCTGAGTCTACCATACAATTGTGCACATTTCTATTAAAGATTTCGAAAGTTAACAAAAATGGAGGTACATTTATGTGAGTACTAAGTGTGGAGGCTTGCGACTTTTTACTCATAGTCTCTAAAGCTAATTTATCCATATTATTTACATTATTTACAGGAAGGCTTCCTTTATCGTGAGGATCAGGATTATTCTTAGTGGAAGTCTTCTGAGGAAATTTGTTCTGAACAACCTTGTTTGAATTACCATTTTTGTTATTCTCTGCGATGTTCTGTAACATTTTTTGTAGCAGAAATGGGAACTTTAATAACTCATAAACATAAATGTTGGCCCTTAACTTTTTAAAATATTCAACTAAATCATAATCTAAGTTTGGGTTTACATGACTCTGTTTAGTCTCAGCTGGTTTATATTGCTTTGGGGGAAAAGTCGTAGTGTTTTCGAAAGAAGGTTTATTTGTTGTTTTACTCCTAGTATTGTAGGGATGTACTGTCTCGAAATTAGCTTGGAAAATGCTATTCGATAAGTGTCCAAAAATGTTTGTAGAAGAATCTTCTTCTTGAATTGTCTCTTGTTCAATAACTTCCTTAGGAATCTCAGGAGGCATCAAGTTATCCTAGGCTTCGAAAATTGTTTGAAGGGTGTATTGCAGACTTTCTAGATTAAGGCCTTCGGTATTTGGATTAGGTCGGTTGGTGGGAAAAGGCTTCCTGAACGGGGTTTTGTAGGGTCCTTTGCTTGAGGAAGATTCTTCGGCTATCCTTTTCAAATGTATAACTTGATTTGATAGTTTTTAAATGACTTTAGTTAAGTTTTCTAAATCAGATCTTTCAAGTTGCATTTTACTTTGAGTAGGTTTAGGGAGGATTTCAATCTTCTTTTTGGAAGATGAACTAGTCTCTGTTTTGTTGCTAGTAGTGTCTTTTAAACTAAGTATGTCCCTTTCAATCTGGATGGCCTCTTCGAAGGCCTCTAACAACGTGGCCTTCTTAGATCATTTAACCCAAATGGCTATACTTTGATGCAAGGCTTTAGTATAGTTTTCTATGATAAGATTCTCGGTAGGCATGGAATCTGTAGGGATTTGGTTCTTAAGTGTTAAGAATCTTTGATTAAAGTCTTTAATTTTCTCTTTTGGGTTCATTCTTAAGCTATAAATCTCCATAACCAGGACTTTCGAGGACTTGTTATCTCTGAACTTTTCCAAAAAGCATGACTCAAACTTATCCCAAGACACAATGGTATGGGGTTGCTGGGCAAAATACCAAGTAGAGGCATTTCCGTCGAAAGTATAGGGGAACAACCTACATACTATGTCTTCATTCTCAACATTGCAGAGTCTAATGGATAACATGAACTTTTTAATGTGATCTTCAGTGATCTGTTTAGAGTTAGGGTAAAACTTGGGAAGCCAGTTCTCCAGATGTTTGAGTAAGGGATGTTGAGCCCCAGGTATGGCTACCGCATCCTGATCGAGCCAAGGTTTGGTAGGATTGTTCTGGTTGGCCATTGGTGTAGGCAGCGTGGAAGGCTAAGAAGGGGAACTGCCTTTGTCATAAGACTCTTCTCCCGAGGAAGAAGGAGATGAAGGAGGTGGTGAGGGAGGTATTCCAAATCCTCCTACAGTAGGAGTGAGGATTGGATCTGTAGGGTTTAAAGTGAGGTTAGTGCCTTCAAGTTGTTCTTTGATATCAAATAAATCTAACGGTTGGTCCAAAGGTCGATTTGGTATCCTTAAATGAGCTAAGGCACTATGTGTTCTTAAGAGAGATTGGCAGACAATCTCTTGTATGTCACCACCTGTAGGATTTGGGGTTGTTGGTTCGACTGTGATCCGTAGATCGCCATTTGATGTGGTTTCTATTTGAGGTGGAAATTTGTCGTTCGAATGAATTCTTGTCACTATAGGTGAGCGATTAGGTGGTGGAGGAGCCTTATGACCACCTCGTGCCATTAATAAGTTTCAGGCCCTCCTTCTAGCGCCATTTGTTGACGCTCCTGAAATTGAACGCTCACCAACTGGAAGAGTGGATCCAGTCTGGGGTTGTCTAAATAACCCAAGCCGTTTTAGATGATCCACCCTGACGGGTTTAGTGGCTCTGTTGGCTGATCTAAGTCCTAGGAAAATGAAATAAAACTACACTAACGAACTAATCTAAAGAAAACAAAAATTAAAGTAAACTAATAAACAAATCTGAACTAAGTATATACAGTCTATTATCTATGTTATATAGCAATAATTCTATAAAATTAAATGTTTAATTATTAACAGAGTTAGATCCAATTACAAATATACAATATTTACAAATTGCAGATTTAAATGAAATCCTGCAAAAATCATTTGTAAACTGTCCTAAGACAGTGAAACTATTGTTTTTTGATTTTTATAATTTTATGAGAAGGAAATAAACCGAATCTTGTCGAAGCATAAGAAACTAAGAATCTAAACTATATATATATATATCTAAACTACTTAAATAACACTAATAACTAACCTATAATAATGCTTTCCAATTTGTCGTGTGTAAAGGATCCAGCTCAGTGGTTCGATGGGAGGAAACCCACACCAGATTCTTTGCAAGCTTCTTGTAAACCAGAAGTAGCAGTGCTCTTTGAATATCAACAACAGAACAAACAATACATAAAACTAACAACAATCTTATGATTTACAAATTGTCACAATTATATAAATCTGTATGTGAATATTTGTACAAAATGATTCATTTAGCGAGAAAGATAAACCTTTAATCATTAAATTGAAACAAAGTAATTGTTGTACTTTTTGAAATAAGAGATATCAGATATGGACAACATATAAAACAAATCACATCAACCTGCAATGAATTATAATAGCTAAAGTAGTTGATAATTGATTGCAAACTAACATGAAGAAAACTTGAAATAAAAATTTGATATATTGAAAGCTAAAGTTGTTACAAGACATCAAATTTCATCCCAGTCTGTATCATAAATCCATAGTCTGGTTCCCCCAACAGTGATGATGATGATCCTTCATAGAAAAAATAACAAGTATTTAAAGACCATAGGGTAAAACATCCCTCTGGGAATTGTCAAAGCAAATTACAAAAAATCTGGGAATAATCTCCCAAGTCCCTATTTTTGCCTATGACTAACAACTTGAAAACTATATCTAAACTGCTACAGCATGTCCAATGTGTCAATGAAATTCATAGGTACCTGTAAGTGGGATCCAGGTGACAGGGTGTTGACCCATGTTCAAGACAAAATTTTATATTGTCATACCAGGGACTGATAGAGTTTTGTGCACAAGAAATTGCATTTTGATTGTGTTGCCCTAGGTTTGACATATCATTTTATTCTAGCTGTCCTGCTGCTGAATCAATAACTAACTTGCATAACCCTTGGCCTCTAACTATCTGAGCTGGGGTAATTTCTATGTCGTACTCCTGTAAGGAAGTAACCCAGTTTTCTCTCTTTTCGCCTAGCTCTTTCTGCACTAACAGATTCCTAACGACTGGGTAAGGGACAATAATTTTTGTCCTGGATTTCAAAAGATAAGACCGGAAGTGCTTGACTGCTTTGAAAACAGTGTAGGCTTGCTGATCAATTGTTGGTTAATTAAGTTCTGTGCTTTTGAAAGAAGAGCTCATAAAGGCAATGGGTACTTCATTGTTTTCGAGGTTCTTTTGAGTTAGAACTGCAACGTAGGAGCGATCAGAGGCAAAAGTGTAGAGTGTGAAGTCTTGCGAAAATTCGGGGCTCATTAGAGAAGGAGCGTCTATTATGGCCTTTTTTATTTCATTAAATGCTTGGTTTTCTAAGGGTCCCAAATGATATTGTGCATCATTCTTAATTAGGTTCTTTAAAGGTCTGACCATTTCGGAGAAATTGGGGGCGAATCTCCTCATGAAGTTTATCTGGCCTCAGAAAGACTGCATAGACTTTTTGGATGTAGGAGGGGAAAGTTTTAAGATGAATTGTGTCCTTTCAAGGTCAATAATCATCCCTTTGCTTGACACAATAAATCCTTAGAGTTTACCTTGTTCTACTGCAAAGATGGATTTTTTAGGATTCAAGGAAATGTCGTATTTATGACATCGTTGTAGAACAACCCTTAAATGAGCTAGATGATCGGTTTTGTTTTTTGAAAATACAGTAACATCATCTAAGTAAACTACGATAGACTGACTGATTAATCCTTGGAAAGCGATATCCATCAATCTCTGGAAGGTGGCACCGGCATTAATCAATCCAAAGGGAATTTTTCGATAAGCGTAGGTGCCCCATGAAGTGCGGAAGGTAGTTTTAAGTTGGTCTGGAGGAGAAATCAATACTTGGTTATATCCTGAAAATCCATCCAGTAAGGATAGTCTTTTAGAACCAGATACCTGTTCAAGGATCTGTTCCATGGGTGGGACAGGATAGTTGTCTTTGTCAAACACTCTATTAAGGTTTCAGAAATGGACACAAAGTCGGATTTCCCCACTTTTCTTCCGGACAGGGACAAGGTTAGACACCCATTTAGTGTGCCTAACAGGGAAAATTATCTTAGCATTTAGAAGTTTATTCAATTCTTTTTTAACAGTCGGTTCGAGCTTAGGGTGCATTTTCCTTAATTTTTGTTGAAAGGGAAATGTTTGGGGCTTCATAGGAATGACGTTTGTATGATGTTTGGGTCGAAAGTTTTAAGGTCATCATATGTCCACCCAAAAACATATTTAAATTCTTTGAACAATTTAATAAATGCATATTTTTCTTGTTGAGAACACCCAACCCCAAAATTAATGCATTGCGGATTGTCATCAGTTCCTAAGTTTACTTTTTCATATGATAACGAGGACATATTGGTTTTACTGTTGACCGATTTTTTGAATTTATCTTGAAGATTGTAAAATTTCTCTAATCTAACTACAGATTTAGGGACCGAATTTACCATGTCCGAGGAAGATTTGGGAGTTCTCGGATCTGATATTACCATGAAATCGCTCAAATTGTCTTCGTTTGTGCATTCGTCGATCACCGTGTCTTGAAAATTTTCTTCCATATGCAGGAAGATAATAAGATGCTGATCGTCATTGAAGACTCTCCAGTTCATAATGTTGTCGGGAACGAATGTTCTGAACAATAGTTCGATGGAGAATGCATCCGGGGACAAGCCTTCTGCAGGAAAGATTTTGGAAGCTACGTTAGCTAATAGATTAGCTTCAACATTATTTGATCTAGGAATAAAATTTATATTGAAAGTAGAAAACTTATTCATTAAATTCCATAGCTCGGATTGGTAGTTTTTAAGATGCGTAGACAGACAATGGATATAATCTCTTACCTGTCTAACCACGATTTCAGAGTCGCCAAAGACGACCAGATTTTGAATGTTCATCTCTAAAGCTTTTCTAAGGCCCTGCAGTAAAGCCTCATATTCTGTTGTGTTATAAGTACATTCAAATTCCAACCTACATGCGATCAGAGTTTTGTTACCTGAGGGATCAATAATAACGCAACCTGCACCTGCTCCTTTTTTGTACTTTGACCCGTCAAAATAAAAAGACCAAATTTGATTTTATTGCGTGCATGAGACCATTGTGTAGAAGTTGTTGGCTGCACACATGCTACAATCTCGGATTGTTGTTTTGGTTTGGTGATAGTTGAAGTTTCAGCCATGAAATTGCCAAAAAAGGTATCCATCCCTTGTATTTCGGGTGAATCAGCAGAAGGCGTAAACGGTTCGTTGGGATCATTCAAATCTGTGACTGTGCACTTAAGGTAGCATTCACAATTTACCTTAATCTTGTTGGGCTTGCCGTTCTCAGGCAGCCACAGGTGAGACCAATCTGTTGTGAAATAGCCGTGTAGCTACTCCGACCAATCCCTGCTTAAAAATAGACCATACACTTTTGGAATATCCACAACAATAATATCAATGACTTGATGAAATTTGGGGTTAGACGATAATCTTATAAGCACATTTCTTAATTCGCCTACAACTTTAACACTGGTTCGCTCAAGTTGGATGATTTTTAAAGTGGATGGTTCAACTTCAGCGCTAATCTTTTGACGCACAGACCATGGCATCACATTGGATGACACTCCTGAGTCTACCATACAATTGTGCACGTTTCTATTAAAAATTTCGAAAGTTAACAAAAATGGAGGTACATTTCTGCAAACTAAGTGTGGAGGCTTGTGGCTTTTTACTCGCAATCTCTAAAGCTAATTTATCCATATTATTTACATTATTTACATTATTTACAGGAAGGCTTCCTTTATCGTGAGGATCAAGATTATTCTTGGTGGAAGTCTTCTGAGGAACTTTGTTCTGAACAACCTTGTTTGAATTACATTTTTTCTATTCTTTGCGATGTTCTGTAACATTTTTTGTAGCGGAAATGGGAACTTTTATAACTCATAAACAGAAATGTTGGCCCTCAAAATTTTTAAGATCTTCAACTAAATCATAATTTAAGTTGGGGTTTACATGAATCTATTTAGTCTCATATGGTTTAGATTGCTTTGGAGGAAAAGTCATAGTGTTTTTGGAAGAAGGTTTGTTTGTTGTCTTACTCCTAGTATTGTAGGGATGTATTGTCTCGAAATTAGCTTGGAAAATGCTATCCGAGAAGTGTCAAAAAATGTTTGGAGAAGACTCTTCTTCTTGAACTATCTCTTGTTCGACAACCTCCTCAGGAATCTCAGGAGGCATCAAGTTATCCTGGGCTTCTAAAATTGTTTGAAGGGTGTATTGCAGACTTTCTAGATTAAGGCCTTTTGTATTTGGATTAGGTTGGTTGGTGGGAAAAGGCTTCCTAAACGTGGTTTTGTAGGGTCCTTTGCTTGAGGAAGCTTCTTCGGCTGTCCTTTTCAAACCTAAAACTTGATTTGACAATTTTTGAATGACTTTAGTTAAGTTTTCTAAATCAGAGCTTTCAGGTTGTGTTTTACTTTGAGTAGGTCTAGGGAGGATTTCAATCTTCTTTTTGGAAGATGAACTAGTCTCTGTTTCGTTGCTAGTAGTGTATTTTAAACTAAGTATGTCCTTTTCAATCTGGATGGCCTCTTCGAAGGCCTCTAACATGTCCTTCTTAGATCATTTAACCCAAATGGATATACTTTGATGCAAGGCTTTAGTATAGTATTCTATGATAAGATTCTCGGTAGGCATGGAATCTGTAGGGATTCGGTTCTTAAGTGTTAAGAATATTTGATTAAAGTCTTTAATTTTCTCTTTTGGGTTCATTCTTAAGCTAGAAAGCTCCATAACTAGGACTTCCAGGGACTTTTCGTCTCTGAACTTTTCCAAAAAGCATGACTCGAACTTATCCCAAGACACGATGGTATGGGGTTGCTGGGCAAAATACAAAGTAGAGGCATTGCCCTCGAAAGTATAGGGGAACAACCTACAGACTATGTCTTCATGCTCGACATTGCGGAGTCTAATGGCTAACAAGAACTTTTTAATGTGATCTTCAACGATCTGTTTAGAGTTAGGGTCAAACTTGGGAAGCCACTTCTCCGAATGTTTGGGTAAGGAATGTTGAGCCCCAGGTACGGCTACCACATCCTGATCGAGCCAAGGTATGGTAGGATTTTTCTGGTTGGCCATTGGTGTAGGTGATGTGGAAGGATGAGAAGGGGAACTGCCTTCATCAGAAGAGTCGTCTCTCGAAGAAGAAGGAGATAAAGGAGGTGGTGAGGGAGATATTCCAGATCCTCCTGCAGCAGGAGCGAGGATTGGATCTGTAGGATTTAAAGTGAGGTTAGTGCCTCCAAGTTGTTCTCTGATATAAGATAAATCTAATGGTTGGTCCAAAGGTAGATTTGGTTGCCTTAAATGGGCTAAGGTGCTATGTGTTCAAAAGAGAGATTGGTGGACAATCTCTTGTATGTCACCACCTGTAGGATTTGGGGTATTTGGTTTGACTCTGATCCGTAGATCATCGTTTGATGTGGTTTCTATTTGAGGTGGAAATTTGTCATTTGAATGAATTCTTGTCACTATAGGTGCGCGATTAGGTGGTGGAGGAGTCTTACGACCACCTCATGCCATTAATAAGTTTCAGGCCCTCCTTCTAGCACCATTTGTTGACACTCCCGAAATTGAACACTCGCCAATTGGAAGAGTGGATCCGGTTCGGGGTTGTCTAAATAATCCAAGCCATTTGGGATGATCCACCCTGATGGGTTTAGCGGCTCCATTGGCCAATATAATTCCTAGGAAAAGGAAATAAAACTACACTAAGGAACTAATCTAAAGAAAACAAAAATTAAAGAAAACTAATAAACAAATCTGAACTAAGTATATACAGTCTATTATCTATGTTATATAGCAATAATTCTATAAAATTAAATGTTCAATTATTAACAGAGTTAGATTCAATTACAAATATACAATATTTACAAATTGCAGATTTAAATGAAAACCTGCAAAAATCATTTGTAAACTGTCCTAAGACAGTGAAACTATTGTTTTTTGATTTTTATAATTTTATGAGAAGGAAATAAACTTAAAACTTTCTAAGCATAAGCAACTAAGAATCTAAACTATATATATATATATCTAAACTACTTAAATAACACTAATAACTAACCTATAATAACGCTTTCCAATTTGTCCTATGTAAAAGATCCATCTCAGTTGTTCGATGGGAGGAAACCCACACCAGATTCTCTGCAAGCTTCTTGTAAACCAGAAGTAGCAATGCTCTTTGAATATCAACAATAGAACAAACAAGACATAAAACTAACAACAATCTTATGATTTACAAATCATCACAATTAGATAAACCTGTATGTGAAGATTTGTACAAAATGATTCATTTAACGAGAAACATAAACCTTTAATCATTAAATTGAAACAAAGTAATTGATGTACTTTTTGAAATAAGAGATATCAGATATTGACAACATATAAAACAAATCACATCAACTTGCAATGAATTATGATAGCTAAAGTAGTCGATAATTGATTGCAAACTAACATGAAGAAAACTTGAAATAAAAATTTGATATATTGAAAGCTAAAGCTGTTAGAAGACATCAACTTTCATCCTAGTCTATATCATAAATCCATAGTCTAGCTCGCCCAACAGTGATGATGATGATCCTTCATAGAAAAAATAACAAGTATTTAAAGATCACAAGGTAAAACATCCCTGTGGGAATTGTCAAAGCAAATTACAAAAAATCTGGGAATAATCTCCCAAGT
Source organism: Picea engelmannii (assembly GCA_009831015.1). NCBI lineage: Eukaryota > Viridiplantae > Streptophyta > Pinopsida > Pinales > Pinaceae > Picea > Picea engelmannii. The sequence goes on along the minus strand of ML794203.1, from coordinate 113,508 downwards.
CCCTATTTTTGCCTATGACTAACAACTTGAAAACTATATCTAAACTGCTACAGCATGTCCAATGTGTCAATGAAATTCATAGGTACCTGTAAGTAGACAAAAATACAGAAGTTTAAATGATGTTTTATTGATAAAATTGACAAAAATCTAATTTTCAACACTAGCTACATAATCTTGCGATTCTGTAGCTGGTCTAATTTGAACACAGAATTGTTTCAAAACCAATTCAAATCTTAACAGAATTATATTCGACTTATTAAACCAAATCTTAAATTATTAATTCCAAATAGAGCGAATCATTCATGCACACCAAACCAAAACTCGTGTGCGAATTGAAACAAACGAAATCATGGTTGAATCAATCAAATGATAACAGGATATGTACGATCTATCTCACAACTTTTATTTTCAATTCGGGGCAGACAAAATTGTTTTAAAAATCGAAATGAAATCATTTTCATGAATCAAATTCAATCGACACAAACTGTAAGTAAATTTTTCGTGCAATAATTTATGTCGACTCAGCCATTAACAAAATCGTTTTAAAATCCAAAACTAACAGAGTTGTTTTTTCGATTTAATAGATTACATTATATTTATCAAACCAATCACTGATATTGATGCATTGCATACGT
>ML794203.1:51327-61818 GCA_009831015.1 Picea engelmannii | reverse complement strand
ATTAGACTTATGATATCCACTAGATTGAGTTGGTTATGTAAGTTAGGGTTTATTGGGAAAAGAGAGAGAGTACATATACATGTTTGGGGAATAATAAAAACACACAAAGAAGAAAAGGAGAGAGAGAGATCATATTTCTAGGGGAAAATTTCCAAAGTAAATTAGAGTGCATAGTTCACAAGACAATGACATCATACACTCCATACAACAAGAGAGATAGCAGTACGTACAAAGAAAGGAAATTCTGTATGTAACACCCTATTTTCCCCAATCTATAAATATAACTATAATTGGCCAATAAACTATGGAAGACTAGATATGTGTGAATGTCTGGTTTGATGAACCTTTGTAAAAAAGTCAATGTATGCATTTTATGATTTTAATATAAAGTGGATAAGTGTTGCATACATGTTGAAAGGGGGGGGTTTCCAAGATGGACCATGGATGATATCAGATATATGGTGAAGGGAACTAGAAATGGTTGAGATGACCCCCACCAAACCAATACCTTATTGGATTTAATGACTCAGAACAATCCTCTAACCCATATTTTAATTACCAATCAGAGTTGTAGCTAGAAGAGTCCTCCTCAAGAGTTAATGAGTAGATGGGGCAGAGTACCCCTTTTTAAGACTTCCAGACCTGGCCACGAGTTGGGGATTCATACCCACACAACCCTGCTGAGAAAGTTAGGAAATAGGTAATTCACGGGTAGAGATGAAGGGGGCAAAGAGGAGATCTACGAAGAGAGAAGACTGCATAAAATGAAGTCCAGAAGGGGAGAGAGCATTGTAAAACTCTGGAATTGAGAGGAAAAATGAGAAGCAAAGTTCATTTTGTTTGTAAGAAGCCATGGAAAAGGTTTTCATTGGAATATGATAAACGAGGCTGACGAGAGACTCTGAAAGTACTCGTGCAATCCTCCTTGCTTGGTATAGAGAGAAAACCAGTTGCCAAGACCTTGTGGGTGGAGGAGAGTAACCTTCATCCCTGAATTTCATTGAGAAAGAAGACATAGTCTGTCTCATAGCATCATGGACCAGCTCAAGGGTGGCCAACGATACATCTGTCGGGAGTGGCTATGCCTATGGTTGGGTGGAAACATGCACCCCTTTCAATAGTTGCTTCACGGTTTCTAGTTTCTAATAATTATTTTCATACTATGCATAGTGTATTGGGTGTCATGATTGATTTTTTTTGTATATGGTTAAGTTTTATAGTGTTTAAACAATATTTAGAAATACTCATTTGCTTTTGTGAACTGTTATATATTTACATGGCCTTCTATTTACCTCAACCTACTACTAGAGAGTTATGGAATGTGAGTCTACAGGAGATTTGAGGTAGGATTGGATGAAACGTTTAAGTCTTATCGACCTTTTGAGTCTACCTTAGTGGGAATGTCAAGTTCAAACTCTATATAAGAAGGGATTTTCCTTCAGGCCATTCACCATGTGACCAAGGGCTCATACCCACATCCTTAGTTAAATCTCGACTAAAAGTTGAGTGTAGCACCCCTGAACCTAGATATGATTCCATATGACCCAGGGTTGGAAAATCCTTGTTAAACCCAAAAGGAGGGAAGCTAATATGGCTTCTAAAATCTTGGAATTCAGAGTTTCGAGACTTATGACTTCATAACCCTCGAAACCAGTCGAAGAATGGAGTTGTGAATGGACGAGGGTCATGGATCTGGTGATTCATCGGAGATCTCTCTCTCATCTATTAGATCAAACCTAGTAAGGGGGGGAGGTAGGGATAATAACTTCGACGAAATTCCACTTCAGGAGAATAAGGGTAGTCTAATGCCAAAACTCGGGAACATTGGGGTCTCAAAGTAAATCTTGACCATTGTGAGTAAAGGGGTGCATGTCCAATGATGAACATCTATCCATAAGTTTGGTTATTTGACAACATCAAGGTTTAAACAAAAGAATGCGCGAGTTTACCCAAAGCTCTACAAGATAGATTAAATCGTGGACATGAACAATAGGTGCATGTGGTGATATATTGGGCGTGGTTCGTAGTTTGGAGCTCTGGGAGAAAGCTGGAAGATTACACGCAAAACTCTCGAATTCTAAATTTATGTAGCGATGTGGACCTTAGATCCTCAGATCCTTCAGGATCCTTCTCAATTGTTGATCCAAAGACTCCGTTGAGAACCCATATTAACTTCACAATCAACTAGGAAACATTGTGGAGAGATGCGTGGCCTCCTCTTGTCTCCTATGAAATGTCATTTGTTGGACCAGATCCATTGGTTGAGAGTCTACATGGGGCCAGATCCTATAATCTAGAGACTCGACACTCAGGAGGAATTTGGTTGAGAGTCTTCAAAGTGTGAAGACTCATGAATTCACAAATGCGAATTATATCTCCACAATTGATAGGAGGAGAGACACATGGCGCCAAATATTATAGTCCATAAACAGAACCCTTCGAGGATTTTTAAATGCAGTGAGTTGACCAACTCCCAAAGCCTGGAGTTGTGGATAAATGTGAACCGTAGATCCGAGGACCCTTTGATATCTCTCCTAAATGTTAGATCTCAGTGATGGTTAGCCTGGAGTTGAACACTCTGGGAACAGGGAGGAAATCACGCCATGAACTCCTCGAATGCTAAAGTTACATAGTAACAGATGTCATGGATCTAGGGGTTATGTGGACACATATTGATTGTGAGATTGAAGAACTTGGATGGATATCATTCAGGGATGACATAGTACAGTGATGTCATCCAGGGTGACGTGGACCCACAAGTAATGTGCCAGTGTCGCTTGGATTTGTGAATTTCACAGACCCCATAGGCCCATTAACATGTGACACGTGTCACCCACTGAAGGGCTACATGTCATCTTGGCCTTACTGCATACCATACTTGGAACTCACCACTTGGTCCATTTGGCAAGAGGAGTATGTAGGACCCACCTGTATTTTCCTTCAGACCTAGTACGTTACCATGTGTCAGGGTGTACTAGCACTAACGTCCTATCGAGGGTCGATGGTCGTGCTTGAACCGACGTAGAGATCTATGATCAGGGATGATTGTAGAATCCCAAATAGCACGATGTTTATTTCCTTTCCCGAGTTCCACAATGGAAACTGCTTGCTTGTGATGGAATTGATGCCAACCATTGATCCTAATGGATATACAGATTGAAGGTCTCGGATAATTATAGAAGTTCAACCCATGTGGATAATAATTCTTTCTTCAATCTCAACAATTCCTCTCCACCATAGATTCATGTATCTACATGGACACACCTCAACCGTTGGATCCAAGGGGTATTGGGAGGAAACTAGCAGAAAATTCAGACTTCAGACCTCTAGGAGGTGTGACACGTAGGTGAAGCTAGGAACCATGGAGGCTACCATTCTCGGACTGATGTGGATTCCTGCATCACCTGCAGTGACGTGGACCTCTGTCTTGCAAGCCATGATTCATATAGACTTGTACTTGTCACAAACCCTAAAAGACCCTTAACCTATGACACATGTCACCCACTGAAGGACCACGTGTCATATTTTCCACTTGGCATGTGTTCAGTTCTTTATTGGAAGGTGGAGTAGTTAGGGCCCACCTATCCTTACCTCTGTGTCACCTTGTGCAAGGAGAACCCTTTGGCAGTCTGGGATTCTGGGAGTTCAGAAGTTCAAAGAGAAGTATCTTAGATCTGCGAAAGGACCCGAAGGTCGAGGCCACGCAGAGCAATCTCGATCTCCTTCGCAACTCCTCTAGTTTGGTGCTCAAGAGGAGTGAGCGTGTTGACCCTATGGAACTCTCGAATCCTAGAGTTCCATAATAGATCATGACCATTGACTGTGGGATACATAAGGCCATTGATCAAAGTCCTCCGTAACTTCTCTAGCTCAACACTCCTAGGATATTGCATGATGGAGCAAAATATATCTCTGAAGCTTGAAGTTCTGAAACCTCCTTCCAACCACGGGATTTTGGTGAGTGATGTGAGTCGTTGATTCCCTCTATTGTTAAATGATCTGGGAATTCGATGTTCGAGAGGAATGTCACGAAACATCGTTGGAACTCCCGAAGTCTGGAAGTTTCAAAGCCCTGAAACCTCACTAAGCAGACCTTTTATCCCCTAGTTTTCAACCCGAGGTCACGAGAAGGAATCTGTTAGCTTGTTTAGGTGCGTAGTGTGAGAAGTACACTTCAGGTGAAGAAAATAAAAGGGTTTTCACCTTAAGGAGACTAGAAATCAACAAAGAGAAAGCGAAAATTTTGATTCCCCATCCTTTAAAAGAGAATTTAGGAATCGAGTGTGTTATAAATTGGTATCAAAGCATGGTTACGATAGTTGGCCCACTTGGGCTCATGCATAAGTCGCTTAAAAACCCTACCTAGATAAATTTTAAGGGTGACACCCTATCTTATCCCATTCTTAAGAAACTTTCTACTGTAGTATATGTTTTGAAAAACTTGAATTGTGTGTTGTTCTTGGAACTATTAAATCATCAAGCAACAAAGAATGTTTTATCAACAATCAATCAGTTAGTGAACAACAATAAAACTACAACATAAGGGGTGGTGCCACACCATGAGTTGGCGGGAATCTCCCACAACAGAGACGAATAGTTTGATGAGAGGAGGGCAGTGGAAACCCCTCCAGATTTGGCCGAAACTATAAGAAGGTTCATGACAGAATTACAGAGTTGTAAGGATGACAATGAAAGACTGATAAGAGAATAAGAAAAGAAGACTAAAATCAACATAATACTACTGCAAATTCTATTAGATATACAAATACAACTAGAACATGGTTCAGCTGCCATTCATGTGGAAAGGAATCATACTAAGAAAACCCCAAGTCCACATGAGATACAAAATCATGGTCCTAAAAGTAGCCACACCGGGAGGAGAACCTCAAGGAAGGCCCAACATGGAGCCAAGAGACACTCACTAGGATATTCCTCTGGTGAGGACACTGACAACTCCAAGGAATCTTCTAGTGGAAAAGCTAGTTCCCATTCCCAAACGAGAAGAAAGAAGAGGAAACATTCCAAGACTCATGACCCTGAATAATTCAAGAAATCCAAACCACCCACCTTCGATGGAGAGATTAAGAAGGGGTAAGAAGTAGAATTTTGTCTACTTGGCTTGAAGAAGTACTTCATATTCCATGACTACTCTAAAAACTTAAAGGCTCAGATAGCCATTTTCAACATGAATGGGAAAGCTTCCATTTGGTGGAAGGACCTTTGGAATGTGAAAGGAATCCATGAGAAGGACTTGTCAGGGAAACAATTTGAGAAATACTTCAAGAAGAAGTATCTGTCAGAAAATTACTTTGACGGGAAGACGAAGGAGTTATATGAACTCAAGTTGGGACAACTCACCATAGATGAATATATCAACAAATTTCTTGAGTTGATGAGGTATGTTCCCTATATAAAGGATGAAAAAGTAAAGATGCAACAATTTATTAGTGTATTACCTCAGTCCTATTGGGACATAATTGATTTCGATGAGCCAAATACTTTAGAAGATATTATTCAAAAGGCAAGGTATTTCTATGAGCAATTCAAGAATAAGACCGAACCACATAAATATTGGAAGAAGAAAAAAAAATTGGGATTCAAGAAGAAGGGGTTTAAATCCTAAAGATTTAAGAACCATGGGAAAAGATCTAGGATGAGCCTCCTTACTAGAATTTTTTATTAACAAAAATCTCCACCCGAGAATGGAAATAAACCATTTGGAGTGGCCCCAAGTATGACTGATAACACAAAGAGAGAGCCCTTGAAATGTTGGGGTTGTGGAGAATAACATTTGTTGAGGGATTGTCCACATAGGAAACAGAGAAATAGGAGGGTATACAATGTCCAAGAAGCTATCACAGTTAATGATGTGTCTAGGAGCATGCCACAAATTTATGCAACCTTGAATAATAGAAAATATGAGCACCAAGCTTCAGTGGTGGAGATGGAAGGTATGATTTCCAACCATCTTGTTTTCATTTTAATTGACCCTGGTTCTAATTTGAGTTATGTTTAACCTCAAATTGTTGAGAAATGTAAATTGTAACAAGTTAAACAAGTTAGATCATGGATAGTACAACTAGCCATTGGAAGCAAAAGAAAAGTAACAAAGGTCACACCAGCAAGACAATTCATTATGAATGGACTATCCACCCGAGAAACCCTAAACATGCTCCCTTTAGGGTCTTAAGACCCGTTGATTGGCATGGACTGGTTGGCTTCCTATAAAACCAAGTTGGATTGTTATAATAAAACTTTGGAGTGTGAATATAGAGAAGAAAGAAGGATAACCCTACAAGGTATTCAAAATCTCGTCTCAGTGAGAAAAATACCATCCCTCCAAGTGAAGAAGTATTGCAGAAAAAGATGTCTCTTATATGCAATACAAGTGTGGAAATCTATTGAGAACAACAAACCCAAAATATAAGACCATCCCATATTAAGAGAATATAAATATGTGTTTACAGAATAGGTTCCAGTTCTACCTCCAAGAAGGAACATTGACTTTTCAATAGAGCTTGTTCCAGGAGCGGTGCCAATGTCTAGAACACCCTATAGAATGAGTAAACCAGAGCTAGTTGAGCTCAAAGTAAAACTAAAAGAGATGTGGGACAAAGGATACATTCATCCTAGTGTTCCTCCATGGGGAGAACCATCCTTTTTTGTGAAAAATAAGGATGGCACACTCATATTGCGTATATATTATAGACAACTCAATAAGGTGACCATCAAGAATAAGTATTGCTTACCAAGGATTGATGACTTGTTTGACCAATTAATGGGTGCTACAATATTCTCCAAGATTGAATTGAGGTCTTGATACTATTAGGTATGAATTAAGGATGAAGACATCCACAAAACAACCTTTAGAAAAAGGTATGGTCACTATGAATTTGTGGTGGTGCCATTCAGGCTAACCAATGCACCAACAACTTTTATGTGCTTAATGAATAATGTACTCAATAAATTCTTAGACAGATTTGTATTGGTTTTCATTGATGATATCCTAATATATTCTAAGAATAAGGAATATCATGAATAACATCTCAAGTTACTGCTTCAATTACTAAGAGAACATCAACTCTATGTTAAGTTTAGTAAGTGTGACTTTTTCCAGGAACAAGTCCATTACTCAGGCCATGTTATTTTCGAAGAACGGGTGGAAGTTAATCCTGACAAGATAAAAGCCATTATGAATTGGACTACTAATATTAGATCCTTTATGGGCCTAGAAAGTTACTATAGGAGGTTCATAAAATAATTTTCAAGGATTGGTTTCCCAATCACATCCCTTTAGAAAAAGGGAGTTAAATTCATTTGGACATCAAAATGCGAAGAAAGATTTCAAGAGATGAAATACCTTCTAACCAATGCGCCTGTGCTGAAGATTGCAGACCCAAACCAAGACTTCCTTGTGTGTACATATTCCTGGAAGGAAGGGATTGGAGGATTCCTTATGCAAGAAGGACATGTGATTTACTACGAATCCAAAAAATTGAATGAGCATGAAGTAAACTATGTGACCCATGATATGGAATTGGCTTTGATAATACACACTATAAAATGTGGAGGCATTACCTCTTAGGTAAAATATTTGTGCTTATGACAGACCATAGTGGGTTGAGATGTTTCTTTGACCAACGAAAACTCAATATTAGACAAGCTAGGTGGATGGCTCTCCTTAGTGAGTTTCATTTTGAAATCAAACATATCAACGGAAAGGAGAATAGGGTGGATGATGGCCTTAGTAGAAGTATGAAAGTGGTTCACTTGGAATATTTAAGCATCAGTGAATCAAACATCAAGGAGATATTCAAAAGTGTACAACAAATAGATTCATTTTTCAAGACTGTGACATCATACCTAAAGCAATATCCCACAAGGATAAAGTATGAAGGCTATCGGATGTTGGATGATGGATTGTTAACTTACAAAGGTAGATTGTATATTATGAATTTTGATGAATTGAAGAGGTTCATAATGGATGAGATACACAAAAGACAATATATTGGTCATCCTGGTTATAATTAAATGATCACAGTCGCTAGGAAACTATTTTATTGGCCCGGACTAAAAAATGACATAGTTGATTACTTAGATAAGTGTATAGAATGTCAACAAGTTAAGACAAAGCATTGACACCCAACAAGGTTGTTCCAACCCCTACCAATTCTAGAATGGAAATGGGAAACCATCTCCTTGGATTTCATCACAGGTTTACCAAAATCAACCAAACAGAATGACGCCATCATGGTAGTTGTGGACAAACTGAGCAAGGACACTCACTTCATTCATGTCAAGTCAACTTGCAATGAAATATATATTGCCAGTTTTTTCATGAAAGCGATATTTAGATTGCATGACATGCCTAAGGAAATTATATCCGAGAGAGATACAAAATTTACTTCAAACATTTGGAAATCTTTCTTTGTTGATTTCGAAACAAAAATGCTATATAGTAAATCATATAACCGTCAAACTGATGGACAAAAAGAATGGGTAGACCAGGTATTAGAGGACATGTTAAGGATGGATGTAATGCATCAACCTAAGAAGTGGGAAGACTATCTACTAATGGTATACTTTTCCTATAGCAATGAGCCAATCCATAATGGCTTTGATCTTGTCAATCCATAATGGCCTTTGTCTGTCCACCATAATGTCCATCAAGAGTCATTAAAAATGATCCCTTTTGAATCCCTCTATGGAAAACAGTGCAAGATTCCAATCAACTGGAATAATCCATTAAATATAGTTACAATCAGGCTAGACATGCTAAAAGAAATGGAACAACAAGTAATTCAGATAAATCAAAATCTGAAAATAGCTCAGGATAGACAGAAAATATATGAAGACAGAAAGAGGACTCCTAGAGAGTTCAAAACAGGGGATCATGTGTATCTCTGAGTTAGGCCCAGAAAAGGTTCCTTGAAGATGGGATCTTGTGCCAAGATGACACATCGGTATTGTGGAACCTTTAAAATTTTGGATAGAGTGGGACTTGTAGCCTATAGGCTAGAACTCCCTCCCACAGTGAAGGCACATGATGTTTTCCATGTTTCGTTATTAAATAAATATGTACATGATTCTAATCATATCATTGACTGGTCTATGAATCAGGTGGAACCAGAGGGATAATTTCTGCTAGAACATCAATGCATAATAGACAAGAAGGAGACACCACTCATGAATAGAACCATTGCATAGTTCAAGGTGCAGTTGAAAAACTATATCCTAGATGAGGCCACATGGGAAATGGAGGATGACATGAGACAGGAATATCCATTTTTTACTTATGTACATACATAGCACATCGATAGATAGAACATTGAGGATTAAATTTCTTTAAGGGGAGGGGATTGTAACACCCCATTTTCCACATTATTTAAATATAACTATAACTAGCCAAGAAACTATGGAAGACTAGATATGTGTGAATGTCTGATTTGATGAAACTTTATATAAAAATTCAATGTATGCATTTTCTAATTTTAATAGAAAGTGGATAAGTGTTGCATAAATGTTGAAAGGGGGGGAGTTCGGGGGGGGGTCAAGATGGACCAACGATTCTATGAGAGATATGGTTAAGGGAACCATAAATGGTTGATATGAACCTAACAAAACTAGTACCTTACTGGATTTAATGAATCAAAATAGTCCTCCAACCCATATTTGAATTACCAATCAGAGTGGTAGCTGGAAGAGTCATCCTCAAGAGTTAATGAGGATATGGGGCAGAGTACCCCTTTGTAAAACTTCCAGAAATGGCTAGGAGTTGGGGATATACACCCATGCAACACTGCTGAGAAAGGAAGGAAATAGGTAATTCACAGGCAGAGACGAAGGGGGAAAAGAGGAGATTTGCGAAGAGAGAAGAGTGGAGAAACTGAACTCCAGAAGGGAAGAGAGTGTTGTACAACTCTAGAATTGAGAGCAAAATTGAGAAGAAAAGTTCATTCTAACTATAAGAATCCATGGACATGTTTTTCACTACAAGATGATAAACGAGGATAACGAGTGACTATGAAAGTATTCGCACAATCCTCCTTTCTTGGTATAGAGAGAAAAATGGTTTCCAAGACCTTGTGGGTGAAGGAGAGTAACCTTTTTCCTTCACTATCATTGAGCAAGAAGAAAAATTCTCTCTCAGAGCATCATGGTCTAGCTCAAGTGTGACCAATGGTAAATCCGTCAGGAGTGGTTATACATATGGTTGGGTGGAAACATGCACCCTTTTCAACAATTGCTTCACGATTTCTAGTTTCTGATAAGTATTTTCATACTTTGCATAGTATATTGTATGTGATGATCGAATGTTTGTATCTATGGTTAAGTTTTATAGTGTTTGAATGTTAAGCCCTAATATTGGCTCATTACCACTTAATTGGGGCATATTAGATTAGTAATTTTATTTTATTTATGTCGGCTTTAGGCCATTAGTTGTAATTTAGATTAGTAATGTTATTTTATTTATGTCGGCTTTAGGCCATT
>ML794203.1:6207-16277 GCA_009831015.1 Picea engelmannii | reverse complement strand
ATGACGTGTGAATGAAGAATATAGACCCTGAAGTCCTTTATAGCCTTTACCAAAGCAAAAGCCTGCTTCTCCATAATATTGTAGTTCAATGCAGCATCTCTTAGGGCTTTGCTGAAGAAAGCGATGGGTTGTTCATACCCTTCGCTGTTCTTCTACAGTAATACAGCTGCTATCGTATGTTCAGAGGCGAAAGAAAAAAGATAAAAATATTTAGTGAAATCAGGACTAATCAAAACTGGGGCTTCTGTGAGCACTCGTTTGACTTGTTCAAAAGAAGATCTGGACTCAGGGTCCCATTTTATCTTAGCATCCTTTTTTAGCATATTGGTAATGTTTCGGATGAGTTCAGCCAGATTAGGAATGAATCTTCAAAGAAAGTTAATTTTCCCTATAAAGGACTGTAGTTCTTTAAGGTTTCTGGGATGTTCTATCTTCAGTATAGCCTCTATCCTGCTGGGATCAATTCTGATTCCTTCTTTAGATATGATATGTCGCAACAATTTACCCTCTTCTAGCCCAAAAAGACATTTCTTGGGATTTAATGAAATCCCAAACCTTCTACATTTTTCAAAAACTCGTCTAAGGTGCCGTAGGTGTTCATCTTCATTTTGGGAGAAGACAGTCACATCGTCTAAATAAACAACAATAAACTTGCCTGACTCTTCAACGAAGGCGATGTCCATTGCCCTCTGGAAGGTGCTTCCTGCGTTCATCAGACCGAAAGGCATTTTCACATACATGAAAGTGCCCCATGGTGTGGTGAAAGCGGTTTTTTCCTGATCGTCTGGGTGAACTAGGACCTGGTTGTAACCTGAGAAACCATCTAATAGGGAAATTCGACTGGACCCGACCACACTTTGCAGGAGGTGATCCATCTTAGGCAAGGGGTAATTATCCTTCAAGGATGCTTTGTTCATATTTCTGAAATCTATGTAGAGTCTGATTTCACCGGTTTTCTTGCGTGTGGGGACTAAATTAGAAACCCACTTCGAGAAATGTAGTGGGACTATGATATTGGCATCATACATTTTCTTGATCTCCTTTTCTATCAAGGGAAGTAATTTGGGATTTATCCTTCTAAAATTCTATCTAAATGGTTTATGATCTTCCTTGATGGGAATCCTATGTTGTATAATGCTGGTGTCGTAGGATTTTAAATCTTCATAGCCCCAGGCAAAAACGTCTTAATATTCTTTGAATAGTTCCATGTACTTAAGATTTTGTCCTGGGGGTAGAGATTTGGACAGTTTGACCATCCTAGGCTTCTCGTCATTTTCTATATTACAATCCTCTACCTCTTTCCCATGAGCCTCTAATTTTGGTTTCTTAGCTACATCATCGTTGTCAAACAGATCTTCTAAATGGACAAGGCCTCTAGGTAAGACATTGCTTTTCAGTTGTAAAACATCGGCATCCACTTCGTCATCCCCTAACTCTCCTGAGTCTACTGTATCTACTGAATCTACTGTATTTACAATATTAACACTATCTATTTCGAATTTAGAATTATTTACATTCTCGTTTTCATTTTCTAGATCTATGTTTGTACATTCAAAATAATTCTTGCATTGCAGAAAATCCTCTATCTGATCGTCATTTCCAAACACTTGCCATTACCTAATATTATCAGGGACTGTCGGTCTGCATTTTACCTCAACGGTGTATGGACAAGTTTGGCGGAAAGGAATCTTGCAGGACGCGGCTGATGTAGCTAATTCGTCAGCCCGAATATTCTGTCTTCTCGGCATTACCTGCAAGTCAACCTCGTTAAAACACTTCAAAGCATCGAGAGCTGCATTCCTGTAAGCTCTAAGGTGTGGGTGTTTAGCAACATATTCACCTTTAATTTGCTTAATAATTAATTCAGAGTCACCCCTTACCATTATTTTCTTAGCACCAACCTTTTTCAAAAGCTTCAAACCGGGCATTAAAGCTTCATACTCAGCGACGTTGTTAGTGCAGTGGAAATTTAACTTATAAGAGTGATTTTCTTAATACCTTTTTCGATGATTATGCAACCAGACACCAGCTCCTGCCCCTTCTTTACTCACAGCTCCATCAAAATCCATACTCCAGAAATCGACAGGAAAATCTTCCATGATTTCATTTTCCATCTTTGTTGCGTCACCGCTTTCTGGACCTTCATCCTGACTAGCTACGTTTTCCATCAACTGATTATCCTGTTCTTCGATATCACCATCATTGTACAAGATGAATGAATCTAAATCTGAATGGGCAGAGTAAAGGGGGTAATTATGAGGTTTCTCTTGACTGTTGACCATATACTTCATCAGTGTTTCTCTATATAACCTCCTTTGTTGTCCGAACACTGGGATAGTGGCGTAAGACATATCCAGCTGCAAAGTTCCTTTCAACTTAGCTCCCCAAGACCGAGACAGTAACATACCATACTTTGGTGGGATGTATGCTACTACCACATCCATTACCATACTTTTCAAAGGGATCTGAACCAGAGTGATGCAGAGGTCCTTAATCAAACCAATACATTTGACTTTGCTAGAGTCAAACGAGTGTAAGTCTTTGTACGGCCTAGTGACTTCCAATCCCAGTTTTTCCACTACTGCTTTGGGCATTAAATTATGTGAGGCACCTGAATCTAACATGGAGTTATGCAATATTAAATAGTGTATGTTCAAACTGATGTAAAAGGGAGATACATCTCCGGTATCATCTTGGCCATTCACTTCAGGTCCGAAAAGAAGTTCGGGGTGGTCATCAGCAAGATTCACAGTGTCTGAATGAGTCATTGAACCAATAGTCAAGGCGTTGGTACCTATGTCAAGTTCAATGGCCAATGTTTTTAGTACCTGTGAACGATAACCGCCTCTGCATATCAACTCTGTTAGTGGGATAGGAATTTTAATTTTGGCTAGTTCTGCCTCCAGGCTAAATCGCACCGGAGTTCTGGTCTGATTCATTGATTCTGGTTGGTCCACCATGTTCTTTCGCTTGGAAGTACTAGGTGGGGTAACAGGTGAGACTTCGGGCTGAGTTGGTCTTTTCAGTATGGTGATGTTTTTCTTCATCGAAGTATCAGTTTTACCTTTCTCAGAGGACTTTCCAGCAGTGGTCTTCTCAGGAACTTTTTCAATCTCGGCTACCTTCTGCGTTTCGGTCGTCTTTTTTGAAGAATTTCCTTCTGCCTTCTTATTTCGCAGATTGTATTGATAGTGCACCTCCAAAATAGCATTTTCAAAGGCCTGTTGTCCTGCATCCTCAGTCTCCTCACTCACCTTTGTCTGATTTAACAGAAAAAGTTCCTGCTCTTCTTGAGTAAGAAAAATGGTATCATTGTCGTCAATTCCCATGAGGTTGATATGAGTGTCTTCCAATTCTTCAATTACTTCCCCCCCGTCATTGGCATAGTTCTCCTGTAGAGGGGGCCTAATCGGTTGATCTGGACCTCTTTGTTCTCTTTGATCCCTGGGATCTCTCTGATCTCTTTGGTCTCTAGGATCCCTTTGCCTGATTTGAGGAGGGTTTCTTCTAAAATTGGGATTTCGAATCTCGGGAGTAGGTGCATTGTCCCTTGGAGGATTTCTGTCTCAAATACTTGTTCTTTCTATCAATAGTTCCAAACTTCTGACCACAAAATCTAATTTGGAGTCAGTGTTGGACGTAGAAGGCTCTTCTTTGATCGTGACTCTCCTTTTTGTCCTTTGACGTGCCCGTTTAGCCAACAGATTAGCTTCCACACTAATAGCAATTTTCTACATGTCTTCAAGGGTGGCAGCATCTCTTTCTCTTAATTGATAAGACATGTCAGCATCGAATCCATCAGGAAATTTAATTAATGCCAAACTCGGGGGAGGCTTAATTTCAGTTGGGATTGCATTATACAAATTGTTGAAACGGGTACAGTAATCTTGGATAGTTTCACCTTGATTTATTTTTATGTTCTCGTATTCTGACAGTATTTGAAGAGGGGTTTTCTTTATCCCCCATCTATCCAGAAAACTTCTTTGGAACGCGACAAGGTCAGGGATGGATGCGGTAGGTAAATCTTTGAACCATTTCTTCACGTCCCCTATCAGACTCTGGGCGAAAAGCCTCATCTGAACGTCGGCTTCGTCAACCTCTTGCAAATCCAAGTAGTCATTCATTTTATCCACATGTTTTTGTGTGTTTAAAGGTCCAATCGCATCGAACTGTGGAAGTCTAGTCTAGTAGTCTTGGGGCATGGCATGCAGTGGTGCGGCCCGCACCAAAGGAGCATAACGAGCTGCCATGATGGGCGGAGGAGGTGGTAAGACGGCCTGGGTGGCAGGAGGGCTAGTGACTGAAGACGAGGGTGATGAAGGGTTGTGTGGTACAGAGGTATTAATTCGTAGCTTAGTCGTGGGAGACAAGGCTTCGGGGGTTCGAGGTTGCAACACAGTTGGATAAAAAATGAGCTTATAAGCAAAGGTTTCAGACCGTGTTCTACCAAGGTTTCGTGGCGCAATAAGATCAAGATCGGGGTTTTGAAAGACACTTAGTTTTCCGGAAGAAGAAGGAGACCTGTGGAGAGGAGAATGACTTGCTGAGCAGGTGGCTAAGGTCTTTCGTTTCAACAACTGCTCGGGATTATCTACCATTGCTGAGGGTTCTGGATCTGGATGAGATCGAGTGTGGACCTTCTTAGGAGCCATAACTCTTTTTTGGGTTTATATATATATATATATATATATATTTTTTTTTTTTTTTGTTGAAAGCAAACTAGGGAAGCTTCCTACGTTGAGGTCGCCTAGCCTCCAATTGTTCCTGAATAACTATATCACGTTCAATGGTCGCCCACGAACGTTCGAGATCTTCCTGGTTATTGGTCGTTCGGGGGATTAAATCAAACAGGTTTGACGCAATGTGCGTTTGATTCGCTAGTCCAGGCTCGATGTTAGGTTGTACTGCCGCAAGGACAGTCATAGAGGGACGAAGGTACCAGTAAAGATACTGGAAGTAATATATACAGAGTTAATCAACCTATAAATATCACTTTCTTCTCAAAATCAAACTTTATTAAGGGACATCGTGAGATATCAGTTTTAGTTCTTCCCCAGCGGAGTCGCCATTTATGTTAGCACTCTGTAAATTTCCTAGAGGTCGAAAAAGAAGAAATTTGCAAAGGTAACCTTAACCAACCACTTTTAAAGCTGGGATCTAGCCCTTCCAGCTTCAGAGAGGGATCTCTCTATAAGATTTAGCTTTGTTTGAGAGATATTAGGCTAGGTAAAGGCATGAGTTTTGTTTTGTTGTGAAAGGTCTTTAAAGTTGGTTGAAACAAATTACACATCCATTGGGCTATGGGGTCTATACTTAATAAAATCTGAAATGCAACCAGGAACGCTGAAGAAATATTTCACAAGGCGAGATAACAAGCTCACTGGATCTTTAATAATTTAAGTGATGGACAGAAGAAAGATAAGGAAAATAACTCCAATTAACAAGAACTTAAGAATCTCTTAACTGAAGATATTTAGAAGATGAACATTAAAATCTATAGAATCAGAAACATGGTATCAGGGATAAATACTGCAACGTAACGCTATTCGTACAGATTAGTTATAGAAAAACAAGATGATCACAGAGTAAGAAAACATTTAACTAAGAAAATCACATCACCAGTGAAACATGCGCAAGAATCCTGTAAAATGCCCCTTCTTTATTAATGGTGGATATCGTCAAAAATGTTACAACTCGATCACAATCGGGTGTGCAACTCAACAACACTCAATGCCTTGAAAAAAGAAGTATTTGTAAGTCAAAATACAAAGGTTCCTGTCATAACTGATCAGGATGTTTCCATACTATTATTAGCATAACTAACTCAACTAATCAAAAACTGTTTGGTGACTCATCACAACTGTTTGTTGAACTTATGGGTAGGCCGTTGGTGAGGTGCCTCTGCAGCCTCTGCTGACAGGACAGCTGACTGGAAATGACAGCTCATCTACTAATCTAGTAGATCGCACAATTCTTCCCATCGGATATGACCTGGCATTGTCACTTTGAGCAACCTCCTGTACACTTCGTCCATGTCTGTGTACTTAGAGAATGTAGGCTTGATGATGAAAATGTGCTTAATTTCATGTTGGATCTCAATATCCAACTGCAGTGCCTCCATGAAAGCTTTACCTGTGATACTCCCTTGTATCCCCGCGAACTTTGAGCTATCGTTAGATATTTATGTCAGCCTTTTCTTGTAGTCAGGGAGCGTCATTAATTTATCATTGATGTCTTTCATACCAGGCAGGCCTTTCCTCTACAGAGCGTCTATCTTGTGGAAAAACCTTTGCACTCCTTGATCCATAACTTGGATTTTCTCCTCAAGCTGAAGCATGAGGCCTCTCTTGGTCAGAACTCGTTTCACTTCTAATATAGTTTCAGTCCTGTCCTCGATCTTCAATTCTTCTAGTTCCTCCCTGGTCTTTGAATTAAGGAACCTAATGATTTCATTTGCTTGTGCAGGCATGTCTCCCAGCTCCGTTCTGATTTTTTCTACTACCTATTTGCTTCTCTCAAGCAATTCATTTTGTTCAAACATAATTTGAACCATCGGCCAGATTTCGTTTATGGACCGAGAAATATTAGTCCACACAAGTTCTTTAACCTTTGCCAAGGTTTTTCCTGCCATTGTCTGTTTTTCGAGTTGTTGTAGCTCTTTCCTAATTTGCTCATTCACCTGCTTCTCTTTGGCTAGACTTGTCTGGAAAGAAGTCTTTAGCTCTTGGAGATTTTCCATTTCCTTCTTGAGTCTACTGATTTCAGACTCCTGCAAATTCATTTTCTCCATAGACTTAGCCAGATCTATGGTGCCTTCTAGTGCCTGTACTGCTGTTGTGGATGGAAATGCCGTCACTGTCGTTGTGCTCAATCCTGCAACGGGGATAGCGCTTAAGGGGATGCCTTCCAATGTCTTCGTCTTCTCTTTCTCCTTTAACAGTTTTTCCATCTCGGCCTCCATCTCCCTTAACTGAGCATTCTGCTCCATGAGTAATCTCAGCATTTCGTCTTTTTCCCCTTCCTTTTCGGCTATTTCCTTCATTTGTGGGTCCTCTGTTGGAGGGAGATTTAGCTGCTTCCTTAAGGACGCGATGTCAGCATTTTTCTTCTTGATCATTTCTTCAGCTGCTTTGACATTCGCAGGGTCATAGCCAATCTTGAGGACCAGCTCCTCCAAAGTTTTGATTTTGTTGTCTTTCGCGAAAGACGACATTTTCTCCATCTTTAGTTGTGTCTGGGCATTGCTCAAAGCTACCCGATACTTTGAAGCAGAAGTTGTAGCATGGGCTAAAGTGTGGAAGACCATTTCTCTGGTTTGCTTATGCAGATCCATCTGGTCCGCTGGGTGCACGTCCTTGGCCTGGAACTCGACTGTGACCCTTTTGTAATCGGATATTACTTTAGGATCTGGCACTTGTGCATGGAGGTAGGCCATATTCATCCTCCCTTTCTCTGTATCGAATGTCGAAAGGAGCCTGTGTTGAGCCGTGGCTGACTGCTTCTGAAATTGGGCATAGGCGCTGCTAGTGAGGGTTTGGTTCCTCTTTTTGATTAAATCGTATTTTTCAAAAATGCCCAATTTGGGCCCAGTCTTGCTTGGTGGAGTATCTAAGGGAGAGTCTGTGGTTTTCAATGTTTTTGCTATCTCCTTGTGTTGACTCGAACCGAAAGGTAGACTTACGGGCTTGACCCCTGGGGAGGCCACTGTGGTGGTTGTGATCTCTTGCTCCACTGTCGTGCTTGCCGTTGAAACAGTCCTTAGCTTTTTGGCGTGCATATTAAATTCCTCCGAAGACACTTCTGTTACCGGAGAAGACGATTCTTGCCGAGGCCTCTTTTCCTTGGGATTCTGAGGTGTGACAGTGGGAGGCGTGCTTGTGGAGGCTACCTTTTTTTCCGTCCCGATAGTTGGTTCCACGTCCACCAACGTATCAGGCTCCCATTCTGTTAGATTAGCAAACCTTTCGATTTCGGGTCTGGGCTCATGTGCATATGGGGCATTTTTATTTCTGACTCTCATCTCTGAAAAGATTCGGCAGGGATCATAATGCCATATGAAACTAGTGGGGAAATTCATTTCCCTCAACAATTTGTCTGCCTCGTCACCTGCGCCTCTGTTGTTGCAAATGAATGAACCTATCTGCCCTTTAATCTGCAACTGTTGCTTCTTTTTTAGTGAAACAAAATGAACATCATCAGAATTCATAATTTGCCTGATATATTCCAGTGAGAAAACTCTTACCGGTATATATCTCGGAAGCTTGTATGGTGCCAACTCGCACCCGTAGACTCGGATCTCGGAGTGGTTCTGGTACAAGTACCAGTCTCCTGTATTTGCATTTTCTGAGA
Source organism: Picea engelmannii (assembly GCA_009831015.1). Classification (NCBI taxonomy): domain Eukaryota; kingdom Viridiplantae; phylum Streptophyta; class Pinopsida; order Pinales; family Pinaceae; genus Picea; species Picea engelmannii. The sequence goes on along the minus strand of ML794203.1, from coordinate 7,928 downwards.
GGTGTAGGACTCTCCGGACTTCGTCATTTACTCGTGGCTTAGGAACGCCAGTCAACATACTTACCACAAGGTGGTAAAACTGATCAATGAACTCTGCGAAGTTGTATTCGGCAGAATTGCTCTTTAGAAGAGACATCCACGTTGTGACCGGTTGTGGCTTCCCGTTGACGTCCATCTTTTGCATCGAGAAATTGAATCTGTCTACTTGGAAGTAGACGAACATGTAAGCTAGGATGGACGAGTACCTGAACATGCCCTCAGTGGCGAAATTCACCAGTTGTTCATGGATGTTATGGGCCAAGAAGGTGTTGTAATCGAATTGGGTGGTTGGTTGTTCATCGTTTGAAAAGATAGATATAAAACCCAGGATGGGTTCGTCTACCCACTGATCGGAATAGTACCCGAGCAGGGTGCATAGTGAGGAAATAATCTGATTTCCTTTGACGGAAAACAAAGAGGAAGGATACGGGGGATTTGTGGTCGGAAGTGGAGCGGAAGTGGGGAGGAAAAGCTCCACGATCTGAGCTCTCTGCGGGAAGGTCATTTTTTGGTAGAGCTTAGTGAGGATCTCCAGGTTGAATGGGGATGCGGACTCCGAGCGGGTTATTTGCATCATTTGGTCGATATCCTCTGAGGTAATGAAGAAAAGGGCGTCCCGAGAGGAGGAAACAATGGCTTTCTGTTCGGGGACATAGTGAGCTTGGCACTTGAGTGCAAACTCTGGGAAATGATGAATTTGTGGGAACAGATAGAGGGGCAGATTGGACTCCCAGAGCCCAATCTCGTCACTCTGGTCTAGGAAAACTTTCCGGAGCCATGATTGCAGATCCGAGAAGTCAAAACTACATATGGTGTCTGCTATCAATCAATCTTTGTCAACCAGAGGGATTTTATCCAGGTCGACCGGAGGTGGAACGAACGGATTCTCTTCCTCCTCAGCTTGCTTTGTCTTAGAAACCATTTCGGCAACTGTACCTGCAATAAACAACGTTAGTGGGGTCTACTGGCGGTGGAGGAAAACGACGGGGAAGCAATGGAAATAAGATAGATAAGTTCTCTGGTGCGAGGGATGTTTCTGGTGCGAGGGAGGAATAACGAGTGAAAATACGCACAACGGTGTTTTTATTCAAAACTGGGTCAGTCGGACGCGGGAAAACAGTCATCATGACAACGAGCAAATCATCCCGTTATTAATGTGCAACGGGCCACTTGGGGTGATATGGCAGGTGATGGTGACCAAAGTATACGAACGACATGACATGGAGGTTTGTGATTGGGGATAAAGTCGCCAAAGGGGGTTGTTCATGAGTGAAGGGTGTTATGGTGCTGACACCGTGGACTGACAGTAGTAACGGGATGGGACTCAGACCTGGATGCGAGTGGGACCAGTGGGTTCAGTGGAGGGTGACATTTATGAGTGATGGGTTGTCAGGCAGCATGTGGGTGACGGGACTTCTTGACCAATAGGCTTGAGCCACCTGTGACAATGGGCCCACCCGCGTGGAACATTCATTCCAGACCCCCCCCCCTTTGGTTAAAAGAAGAACGCTAGGGGGGGCCCAGAATCCATTTGGAACCATAGATTTGCATGATGTATTTGAGGCCGTAGATCTCAGCCCATACTTTAATACCAATTTCGGACCCCCCCCCTTCCATTAAAGGCAGAACGGAGGGGGGGGTCCGGAATTCAATTTGAGCCGTAGATGTAAGTGCTCGTTTCA
>ML794202.1:321663-336158 GCA_009831015.1 Picea engelmannii | reverse complement strand
GTTCTTATTTTGTTCTTCATGCAAAAATTTCTCTTATTTCGACTAAATTGAGACAGCGTTGAAATCTCACGTTAAATCATTTCCATACTGGTATTGTTCCTCAATGACTGTCCCTGCAGCTACTCAACCAAATATTCAACCCGGACTTTCTAATCAAAATCATATCGCTTTAAATCTTTTCGATACAATTCTTAAAACTGCTAATACCCGGGAGGAATTAGAACTTTCATGGGCAGCCATTGAGCGTGATATAACTGCTCAAGAGCAGTTGGAAGCTAGATATCGAGAACGTAGAAACCTTCATTAGTTTCCTACGCCAAAGGTTAACATATATCTTCGTATTTATCTTTTACATACTTTCGGATGCCTTGACACTGTACTTTAAGCCTTAGTACAGACTCAGGAACAACAATGGGTTTCCTCAGGAAATATCTGTCTCTGTGTATCTCATATGTGTGAATGATGCTGAATGTTCTATTGCTTACTTCCCTGCATTATTGTGATTGTCATTGAGTGCTCTGTAAAGAGTTTAAAATAAGCATAATTGTTTAAGCATGGTAACAACTGATTCACGCCCCCTCTCAGTTGTCCAACAGATTGCAGCTACATGAGACATTCTCCAGGACACAAACCTGAGAGAGAGCCCCTAAGAGGGGTGTGTGGTTCCTATCTAAGACAGAGATGGAACGTAGAGATGGCCTCCTCCTTACAAAGATTTGAGAAGAACTCCAAATGATTCTCCTATGTAATGCAATGAGAAAGGAGATCTGCAAAGTTGGACGTGCATGTGGCTGAGTACAAGATGAATGTGTGAAATCCCAAAGTGTTGGGTACATTGTCGTGAGACGGAGATGAATATGGTGTATTAGCCTCCTCTGAGCAGAGAGGTTATGAGAATCTCCAGATGACTCTCCTGTGTAATGCAGTGGGAAAGAAGATCTGTTGAGTGGACGTGCCTGTGGACATGAACAAGTGAACGTGATCCTAGTGGATGAGCACTAGTGAAGAAGTGGTTCTTCTATGTAATACAATGAGCCAGAGATATGGACATCCCTATGGATGTGCCCCTTGTGGATGAGCACTAGTGGGTGTATGAGATCCCTTGCTATATTGTTCAAGAGTCAGACCTTTATGTAACCCTAATTGTAATGTAAAGGGTACAAGTCGGCCCCACCTTAATGTAATTGATAAGTAATGTAAAAGATAATTAATCTGGTTAATATTAATTATATTATGAGATAGAGAGGTCAACCCTGTTGTGCCAATAGACACTTTTGTTGACAGGTCAAGTCTAATATAAGTAGAGGTAAATTCTCCATTGAGGAATCGTATCTTTTGTGTGAGTTTGGAAATTTTAGCAAGTACATCTACTTGGGAAAAGTGTGCACATCTCTTGGGTGCTAGTCTTCTAGGGTTTATGAGCACCCTTTTGTGTGTTAGTTTTTCTTCGTGGTGAAGGTCTTTCTCTTGAAGAATATAACAAAGGATTAGATGGGTTTTCTTCCCTTATTGAGAAGGGTTTCCCAAGATACTTCTTGTGTACTTGTGCATGGTGTTTCTTCTTATGATCTTGGTTGTTGCAACAAAATTGTTTATGGTTTAAGTAAAATGATAAAATGGAATGAACTTCATGCTTAAGCCTATATTAATGAAAAATCAACATGGTATCAGAGCTTTGGTCTTGAAGAACCCATTGCACAAGCTACAAGCTTTTACCAGTCATCCCTCTTGTTCTGCAGAACCGTATGACCCTCCTAGGGTTTTCTAGAAAATTTGTGCGACCCTCTTCTTTTGGGTGTTTCAGCCCGTAAAACTTGGACGTTAAGGAAAATTTTGGCATAGGAAAGTACAGCCTTCTCTAACGCACCTCCAAAGACTCTCAGAGTGAAATTTCAAGCATTTTGAAAATTTGGCCCTAGGGTTTCGCAATTTTCTGCAAATTTATGTTTTTAAGGTTTTTGTATCTCTTTGAAGAAGCCTTCAAGATTACATGTGTTCTTATGACTTTCAAGGCCTATTGTTGGAAGTCATAAGCCCAACAAAACCTAAGGTTGCTAGCCTAGCCTAGCCATTAGGTTTTCTATCCCAGTTAACAAGGGCTTGTGAAGAATCTAAAAATATGATGAACAAAACTATGATGGAAGATAAGCTTGATGGATCAAGCAACTTCAAGTTCCTGGAAGATAAGACTTCAGAGGAAAACTTATTGTGGGTGATACAAAAGGTTTACCATAAACAACTATTGATGAATGGAAGAAATGTGACGACAAGAAAAGGAAGCCAATCATCTACACAAGCTCTTACATTGAAGGGCCAGCTTCAAAATATCAAGATGACAAAAGGTGACACCTTGAGTACCTTCTTCATGAAGATCTCAGAGGACATAGATAAACCAGGTGCCATTGGAGAAATCATATCAACACCCTCATGTATGCACTTGTATATTTATTATTTGTATGATTGTCATGAGGGTAATTGCAGGAGGAAGAACATTTTGTTGAAGTCATGGATCAAGAGGGATCTCAGTGCACTCAGAGGAACAACAGATTGTAAGTGAAGACTCCAGGTTTGATTGTTGTAATTGTCATTCCTCTAACCTATATTTCTAAATTTTGCTACATTACAAGTAGGTGTTGTAGTTTTGACAACATTCCTTAAATTGTTTTGATTCTAGAGATGTACTCATTATTCTACTTTAGGAGATATTCTTGTGTTGGTTCTTTTTTTTCTTATTCCAAATAGGTTAAAAACAAAGGAAGATGCTTATCCCTCAGAGGGAGTCACTTCATTCAGAGGGATTCAAAACTATTTGAGAAAAAGGAAGAATAGAACCATCATTGAGGCAACCAATGCAACAATGCATGATCATAATCTTTCTATGATTCTATGGGCATAAGCATGCATGACACTGTATATGTTTAGGACAAGAGTCTTCACCGGAATTTGAAAAACATAACTACCAAAGAAGCCTTCACCAGAGTGAAGCCTGAGATTGAACACTTAAGGATATTTGGGTGCCCGGTGTATTTTCATGTACCCAAAGAGAAGAAGTCCAAGCTAGACCCTTCAGGGAGAAATGACACATTTATGGGATAAAAATGAATCTTCGAAGACATTCCAGATCGACATCCTTGGTCAGAGACATATTGAGACAAGCAGAGATGTTGTCCTTGAAAAAGAGATAGCCTTTCAAGGATCCAGAGAATATCAGATGGAGATTGATAGTGAAACAATACCTTCTCCCCCTTCAATAGTTCAGAGGGACACAAACATTATTCCAGATAATCCAGTTGCTCCAGTTGATATGTCTAGAGATATTGTAGTAGGGCATAAAAGGCCTTCCTAGGCTCACTCTACAGGAGGTAGAGAAACATACAAGCCTCTTAAGGCACATCCCGAGAAAGCAAAAGATATTTTCGAGCTATCCTTCAATCATGAGCCACTTCATTGATTATGAGCCTCCTTGTCTTGGAAAAGCAACAGGAGAACATGTATGGAAAGATACCATAATAGAAGAATACCAATATATATTAAAGAATTATGTATAAGATATTGTTTAGAGACCAGAAGAGAAGTTTGTGGTGACTTCCAAGTGGATCTATAAGATAAAGCATGCAATTGATGGAAGTGTTGAGAAATACAAAGCGAGATCTATAGACAGAAGACTCTCACAAACAGAGGGAGTTGTCTATGATGAGACACTTGATCCAGTAAGCCCGATACACTTCCATCCTTACTACCATCCATGAGTTGGAAACTATATCATATGGATGGATTCTTGATGAGTTTGGGTTTCAGCAAGAGTGTTGTTGATCCATACCTATGTTATTACAGTGTTGGTGACGAGAGCCTGACTTATTCAGAAAGCCTTGATGTTGGATACAAGTAAGCTTTGACTTATGATTTCGAGATAAAGGATCTAAGTATGATACACTACTTTTTGAGACAAGAAGTATGACAAAGGACCGATGATATTTTTCCTAAGTCAAGAAAACATACAGTGGGCATATTAAATAAGTTTAGTGTGACAGAATGCAAAACCACCGTGATGGATTTGAAGAAAATGAATGATGAAGATTCAGACAATATTGATCCACATATAATTGGATCATTGATGTATCTAGTTAACACCAGACCAGATTCATGCTATGTAGTGAATGTGCTTAGTCAGTCCATGAGTCAGACAAGACATACTCACTGGATAGCAATAAAGCATGTATTGAGATATATATGAGGCATGGTTGGATATGGCCTGAGATATGCCTTCAGTGTGAACTTGAGTTTGCAGGATAGGTTGATACAGATTGAGCAGAGAGTACAGTGGACCGGAAGGGAACATTCGGTTGTTATTTCTCCATGAAAGTTGTTATGGTTTCCTAGTGCAGTAGGAAACAAAGCTCTGTGGCCTTGAAATCCACAGAAGCAGAGTATGTATCATTGAGTGTGAAAAGCAATGCAACTTCATAAACTTCTGATAGATTTACTTGATCATGAGATGGATTCTATGATAATAATCAGAGCCGTGTGTAAACCTCTTTGAGAACCCAGTGTTTCATGATAGATCAAAACACGTTGAGATAAAAAATATATATTTATATCAGAGACATGATGCAGAGGAAAATAGTACACATGCAGTACCTTCCTACACATGAGCAGATTGCAGACATCTTCACCAAATTATCTTGGTGAAGGATACCTCCCTAGTTGAGAGGGAGTGTTGATGACTACAGCCAAGACAAAGCTCAAAGTACATCCGTGTGAGACTTGGCATGATGAAGAATTCCTCCCTAGCTGAGAGGGAGTCTTGATGATTGCAGCTATGTGAGACATTCTCCAAGGCACAAACCTAAGAGAGAGCCCCTGAGAGGGGTGTGTGGTTCCTATCTAAGATAGAGTTGGAACGTAGAGATGGCCTCCTCCTTACAGAGAGTTGAGAAGAACTCCAGATGATTCTCTTGTGTAACGTAGTGAGAAAGGAGATCTACAGAGTTGGACATGCATGTGGCTGAGCACAAGGTGAATGTGTGAAATCCCAAAGTGTTGGGTGCATCGTCATGAGATAGAGATGAAGATGATGTATTAGCCTCCTCTGAGTAGAGAATTGATGACAAACTCCAGATGACTTTGTTGTGTAATGTAGTAGGAAAGAAGATATGTTGAGTGGACGTGCATGTGGATGAGCACATGTGAACGTGATCCTAGTGGTTGAGCACTAGTGAAGAAGTGGCTCTTATATGTAATGCAGTGAGCTAGAGATATGGACATCCCTATGGATGTGCCCCTAGTGGCTGAGCACTAGTGGGTGTATGAGATCCCTTACTATATTGTTCAAGAGTATGACCTTCCTGTAAGCCTAATTGTAATGTAAAGGGTATAGGTCGACCCCACCTTAATGTAAACGATATTTAATCTGGTTAATATTAATTATATTATGAGATAGAGAGGTTGGCCCTATTGTTCCAATAGACACTTTTGTTGACAAGTCAAGTCTAATATAAGTAAAGGTAAATTCCCCATTGAGGAATCATATCTTTTGTGTGAGTTTGGAAATTTCAGCAAGTACATCTACTTGGGAAAAGTTCGCACCTCTCTTGGGCGCTAGCCTTCTAGGGTTTATGAGCACCCTTTTGTGTGCTAGGTTTTCTTGGTGGTGAAGGTCTTTCTCTTGAAGAATATAGCAAAGGATTGGTTGGGTTTTCTTCCCTTGTTGAGAAGGGTTTCCCAGAATACTTCTTGTGTACTTGTGCATGGTGTTTCTTCTTGTGATCTTGGTTGCTGCAACAAAATTGTTTATGGTTTAAGTAAAATTCTAAAATGGAATAAACTTCATGCTTAAGCCTAGCTTAATGAAAAATCAACAACTAGGACAATGGGTAGTTGTCCTCCTTAAGGTCAATCTATGGAGGAAGCGTGGAACAATAGGTTTGAGGCCAAAGGCATTATCAAGACTTTAATTCTACACCAATTACATGGCATGCGGGGCATTTGGATCACACGAATTGCAGCCATTTTCTCGGATAGGAGGCCATCCCCTCATGATGTAATTTGCAAGTGCAAATACTCCATGTTTGCGTAGGTAAACTCAAACAAGTCCAAATCCATCAAATAGGCTCCCTTGTTATAATTTGATTAATCTCGAGCATAATGTTTCTATGATGAGGCAAAGTGAATCTAGGGGCATCATATATTACAACAAGTACGTTATTACATTCTAGAGAAGCATAAATATACAATCTAACAACTATGTAGAGCTACAAGGCATTTGCACAACCTAGTTTGTTTGCCTTGATCACAAAGTGTTCAAACTTATGGTTTTCTTAGACTCTAAGATCATTTGTGACTGGTTGAATAGAAAGGCGTGGTGTACACTCACATATTAGCCAGGACAAGGGCATTGCTAATAGGTTTCCTCGACACCATTTCAAAACATATATAGAGAGAAAACAATGCAGAAGTGGATAGGGTTTCCAAGGAGGCTTGCGACTTACAAGACGATAAACTTATACTTCCCGACATGAGTGATATAGGTAATAGCTCTAGGAGGGAGCTTGATATTATGTAATACTCTTCAATTCATTTTCACATGGCAACAATCCTATCATGATATATCATGTTTTCTCTTAGTTATATTTGGGCAACCAATGGAAAAACAAGTCAAATTTTTGTAACAGAAACATCAATGATGTTGAGGTAGAAATGCCTCCCATATTGCATCTCTTAAAATAGTGTCATTTAGTGCACATCATGTCATCTCATAAATCCTAGGCATATGGCATAAGGAAGATTTTCCTTCAAGGCCACTCATAGCTATAACTTTTAATTCTTAGTAAATGTTTATGTGTTTGATTATGTGTTGTTTATGTCCCTTCCTACTCTTTTGAATTAGTTCTTGGTTGCATTGTTTGTTGAACATATTAATATAACATTACAATTCATTTTCCCACAAATGGAGAGTATTTAAGTGCATTGCATTCAATGTGGGTACTAGTAAAGTAAAGAAATGGAACAAGGATCTGAATCTAAACAAAGCATTTACAATATCAAGAAAGACTTTATAGATCTAACTATAAAATCTTGTTGGAAGTTAAGGTTGGTTTTCTAGATGAAAGTTGTGTTTGATGTCTTCATTTGGTTGAAATTGAAAAAGAAGAAAGTTTTGTGACAAGTTAAGCTTGGTTTTCTAGTTGAAAGTTGTGTTTGATGTCTTCATCTAGCTGAAACTAGAAAAAAAGTATGGATATGAGTTTAAAAATGTCGAAGGTTGTTTCTTTTTTTTCCATCCATAGTTTTTTTTATCATTAGTGTTGTGTAGTGTCCCTGGTGGCCCTACTTAGCAATAGTCCTCACTCTTTGTGTGCCATGCACACTTTTTCTCCTAGACAATGAGCCTAAGCAACAATGGTTGTGGAATTTTGATATAATTGGTATATATATAGGGTCTCAATAAAAGTAAGAAATTACTTGCTAGTGAACTTTTGTAAATTGAACAACAACTTACAAACTATACTAAATTTGAGCCCTTGACTTACCTTCTTAAGGATTGTCAAATCATCTTACAATTCTTTTGATGAACAACACAATATAGTCATGTTGAACCAAAAAAGGGAAGTATATTGTAAAGTAAATCAAGTCGAGAAGATGCCATATTGAATGAATCAATTCTCCCTGCTAATATTTTTAAACACAAGTAATGAGAATTTTGGTCTTGTGACAAGTGATGTTTGGCCCTTTGTCTAGTCAAGCTATGTTCTATCAACTTTGTGCTAATAGTTGGAGTTTCACCTTAGCTCTAGGATTTTGTTGGTTATTGTTCATTCATGGAATGATAGAACCATGTGTTAGATATGATGTGAGTAGGATGGAGAGGTGATGCTATGGGTCCAAATCCATCAGAGAGTTTCCCCCATTAGAGTTTGATCAAGCTATATCATTTTGTTTATGTGATGGGGAAAAGTGAATCGAGGGGAATCACATATTACAATAAGTACCCTGTTATATTCTAGAGAGTCGGAAATATACAATCTAACAACTACATAGAGCTACAAGGAATTTACACAACCTTGTTTGTCGCCCTCGATCTCGAAGTGTTCAATTTGATGGTTTACTAGTTGAATAACAAGGCTCGATGTACACCCACATCGTATCCAAGACAAAGGCATCGCTACTAGGTTTACTCGTCACCAACACAAAACATATATACAAAGAACACAATGCACAAGCATATAGGTTTGAAAAGGAGCCTTGCAACTTACAAGAGGGTAATCTTATACTTTCCTACATGAGTGATCTAGGTAACAACTCCAGGAGGGAGATCGATATTATGTAATACTCTTTAGTTCATTTTTCAGATGGAAACAAGCCCATCATGATAGATCATGTTTTCTCTTGGTTATCTTTGTGCAACCAATGGAGAAATAAGTCATTTTTTTGTTCCCTTCCTACTCTTCTGAATTAGTTCTTGGTTGCATTCTTTGTTGGACATATTAATATAACATTACAACACATTGACCTCATCCTATGCTCCTCTGTAGAAGCATTTTCCCATGTATGGAGAGTATTTATGTGCATTACATCCAATGTGGGTACTAGTGAAGAAGGGGTTGTTCAAGAGCAAATGGAACAAGGATCTAAATCCAAACATAACATTTAAAATATCAAGAAAAAACTTGTAGATCTACCTAGAAAAGCTTGGGCAAGGTTAAGGTTGGTTTTCTAGATAAAATTTGTGTTTGATGTCTTCTTCTGGTTGAAATTGAAAAAGAAGAAAATTTTGTGAGAGGTTAAGGTTGGTTTTCTAGTTGACACTGCAAAAGAAGTAGGATTATGAGTTTAGAAGTGTCCAGGTTTTTTTCAATGTTGTGCTAGTCATAGTTTTCAGATCATTAGTGCAATGTAGTGTCTTCAGTGACCCTACTTAGCACAATAATCCTCACTTTTTGTGTGCACTGTGTATACTTTTCCTCCTGGACAAGGATTCTAAGCAACAACGGTTGTGGACTTTTGATATAATTGGATTATAGGATTCCAATCAAAGTAAGAAATGGCTTGCTAGTGAACTTTTGTGAACTAAACAACACCTTACAAACTACACTGGCTTTGAGCCCTTGAATTACTTGCTTAAGGATTATCAAACAATCTTTTCAGATGCAAGTAATGAGATTTTTTCTCTTATGACAAGTGATGTTTGACCCTTTGTCTAGTCAGGCTATGTTCTATCAACTTTATGTTAATAGGCGGAGTTTCATCTCAGCTCTAGGGGTTTGTGGATTATTCACCATTCATGGAATGATGGAACCATGTGATAGAGATGATGTGAGTAGGAGGGACAGTTGGCATTATGGGTCTTCATAATCTCTAGGTTTACCATAGTCTCCCTACATCTTTATATGTGCTAGGCAAGCCAATTGGTCTCCCAAGTAGGCTAGGAATCTTCTTTATTGTGCCCTTTATGTGACGATGGTCCATGGATTGTAATTCCTTTGGTAAGCCATGTTGGATTTCTATTTTGTTTCATTGGTTCCATTCCCAACAACATTTTATGGATTAATTGTGAATAGTTGAGTACCCATCCCTTGTAGATAAGTTAATGGTGATGTCGATAAGCTAGCCCTACTAAGGCTCAGATGAGCTTGACCTTGATGTTTCTCCAAAGTGGTCCAAACATGCTTATGTGACATACCATTAGCCTTACACAATCATGATTGGAGCTTACATCGACAACAAGTGAAGGAGTATAACCACCTGGCCTTGGGTTTATATGTTTATAGCTTTTATTGAATATGAGCATCATTTACAAAAGTATTGCACCTTTGAATAGACACCTACAAAATATTTAATCTTTATCATTTGTTTTTATCATTGGTTATTCCATCATCTTAAAGCTTAATAGTGACAAAGCCTAGAGTGTGTTTGCATCAATGACAATCACATAGAGAAGAGTCTAACATAGTACTACAATTGAAGCATATTGGAGTAGTTGTGTTTGCAAAATAACCCACTATCCCCATTGCTATTAGTATATTGTGAAATATTTTTCATGTTTATCCTTTGAAATCCTTGATGTTTGTTTCTATTTAAAGAGGAGATTCAATATGTATAGGCTAGAATTGTTGAGTTGATGTAGCTTCTATGGACTTTGCTATCACTAGTTGTTTACTAAAAGAGATTTTCATTTGTTGAGGAATAATGCACAACCATTTCACAACAAAATTGAAGGGTGTTATGTTATGGGTGAGGATAACGATCTTCAAATGTGTAGGCGATGTTGTGGTTTTGCTAACCCTCCTCTATATGTCGTACACGACAATAGAGTGACATCTTTCATAGACTACATGTGGAAGATATGTTGTGCCTTGTGCAATGTGAACATATTAGTTAGCGAGTTGTACTCCTTGTCATACCCACTTTATGCACAATTGAAGCATCTACATTAACTTCAAAGAATATTCTACCTAAGAGGGAATGTTGAATAATATGATTATATTATATTTATTAATTAGGCCCTATAGTGCCTTTGGAAAAGTCAACCCTTTTGTGCTTTGATAGTTAAATGTAAATTAAGAGGGTAAAGTGATAGGTCGGCCCAGACCTAGTTATAGGTTGGCTAGACCACTATTTATAAGAGAGGTCAGTGCCTCATTTGGACACACTCACCAACCAGCTCTGCAATGCGCAAGTCTTGGAGGAGAAACTGTTGCAACTGGGGGTGACGTCAAGGAGGGTTTTGGTCTATCTCTTGGTTAAGTGGTGCGCTACTCTTCTTAGTGAAGGAGTAGAGGATGATCTTATGTTTGGTCTCTAGTATATCTATATTGAGGAAGTTTTTGTTGGGTTTTCTCCCCCATGAGGGTTTCCCAGGATAAACTGTGTCTCTATTGTTTCTGTGATTGCCTCTCTTTCAATGATCTTATTTATGAAACTAATGTGCTAAATGATTATAATAATAAAGAAGAATCATAACTGCTATTTGTATAAGTAAAACTTCAACATGGTTTCAGAGCAGGCCTGAAAGAGACCAACTCACAATCCAATTTTCAGTATTGCAACTGCTACTGAATTAGGGTTTCTGCATAAACCCTAAGTGTGACGTTTTCCTTGTTTGAGGAGGATGTTGGAGAAAGTAACCACACCTAGGAACTCACCCTAGGAGGGCACATCTATTCCATGGATCAGAATTCTGAAATTTGAAGTTTGAGAAATTAGGGTTTCCTTATAAAACCCTAAGTTGCAGCTGCAGTTGTAGTACCAATTGCAGTTGCAGTATCAGTTACAATTGTAGTGCTAGTTCCTTCGTATCAGTTCCTTCATGCCATTTGCAACACTAGTTGCAGCACCAGTTACAGCAAAAAAAAATTGTGAAGTGTTGGGAATGATTTTTTATTCTCCTAGTGTGCCTTACCCTAGCAAATATCCAACTACCTTTAAATTACAAATTGAAGAACCTTTGAAGTTTTCAAGGTTCGTTATTACTTATCATTGTTGTCGGATGGTACCACTACCTACTGATACTGCCATAGGTATGTACTTACATATGTTTAAACTATATCATTATTTTAAAGGGTATTTACAAGAGAAAGGATCTTTTGTCTAAACAACAATAATAGATCCAGAGGGATCTCAGATACAACACATTCAGAGGAACTATGCACCCCAGGTTTGATTACTTTGATATGCCTCTACTTGTTATGGCATTATTGTAATATTATGAATATCTAGGTTGCATTTTGATCTGTTTAAGTCATCATACTAACCATTGGTCAAAATTAAAGTCAACGTATTAGATTGATTAAAGTTTAGATTATAGAGTTTATTCCCTAACTCAGATTTATGTCAAGATAACATATTGTCTTAGTATGTAATATACCAGATATAAAATGTATGTAGAACATAAATAAAATGCTAGTAATGGCAGAATAACAACAATATAACCAGAACATTCACCACGATAACACTGAAATGATATAAGAATAACAACGGAAATAACACTTTGAATCTGAAAGCAATGTTCACGGGCCTCTTCCAGGGGGCAACCTCCAGTTGAGTAGAGGTCTATTACAATAATATCCAAGCTAGGGTTCTCATACCCTCGACTCCTATTTATACAAAAAAGAAACATCTAGAGGAAGATCCTTCTAGAAGCGGAAGCTTCTATTAGGTCTTCTTACATCTGCCTTATTCTATTTTATTGAAAGGCCTTATTAATATTGACCTTTATTACATACGAATATATTGTTCTACCTATGTGTGGGTTAGGACCCTAACATGTCCGCCCCCTTAAAAACAACCTTGTCCTCAAGGCTTGAGATGAGGAAATTGTTGTAGAATGGTAGTTGGTTCCCAAGTGGCGTCTGTTGGAGTTGTATCCTTCCACTGGACTAGCACTTCCTTGATGGTTCTCTGACGTAGGCGACGCTCACGCTGGTCCAAAACTGCTTCTGGTTGTAGCCAAATGGATCCTTCTTCAGCTAACTCTAGAAGGTTGGCTTGAATTTGGCACTTAGCTCCAATCACCTTCTTTAAGCATGAAACATGAAAAATAGGATGTAGCTTCGAATGGCTAGGCAAAGATAACTGATAGGCAACTTGTCCCACACGCTTGAGCATGGTATAAGGACCATAAAATTTGGGCGCTAGCTTCTGACAATGCTCGGCCTTGAGGGAAGTTTGTTTGTAAGGTTGCAGTCGAAGAAACACCCGATCCCCTTTTGCAAATTGACGTTCAAAGCGACCTTGATCTGCTTGTTGCTTCATGTGATTCTGTGCCATGACCAAATTATCTTTGAGGGTACGGAGAATAGCCTCTCGAGCTGTAAGTGTTAGGTCAACCGCCTGGACCTTCGAGGCACCCGGTAAGTATGAGAGAACTGAAGGTGGCTTCTATCCATATACCGCATATACCGCTTCTATCCATATACCGCTTCTATCCAACCATGGCTTCTATCCATATACCGCTTCTATCCATATATCTGGGGAGGAAATGCGTTGTTCCAGAAAATACTTGAGGCTTTGATGGTCTGTCTTAATTTGTAAACGTTGCCCCAATAGATAAGGATGCCACAGATCCATGACATATGGATAGCCAACATTTCCTTTTCATAGATGGATTTGCCCATATTTCTTTCAGATAGTTGCTTGTTGGTAAAGACCAAAGGTCGACCCTCTTGCATAAGGACAACACCAATTCCTTTCCCTGAAGCATCACATTCCAACACAAAGGTCTTTGTGAAATCGGGAAGGGCGAGGAATGGAGTGGTGCACATGGCCATCTTCAAGGTTTGAAAAGCTTGAGCAACAGTTGGAGTCCAAGTGAAAGAGTTCTTTTTTAGGAGAGCAGTGAGAGGTGCTGCAATCTTCCCATAATTCTTAACAAACTTGTGATAATACCCTGTTAAGACTAGAAATCCACGCAAGCTCTTAAGAGTCTTTGGGTGAGGCTAGTCTTGCATAGCTTCAATCTTTTTAGGATCCACCCTGCGCCATCTTTGCCAACCAGATGACCCAAGTATTCTACTTCCGAGGCGCCAAAAACACATTTAGACTATTTCAGGAAAAGCTGGTGCTGAGAGAGTAGATGGAGAACTCGATCCACATGAGCAAGATGGTATTTCCAGGTTTTTCTATAGATGAGGATATCATCAAAGAAAATGACGGAGAAAAGGATGGAAGACATGATTCATGAGGCTTTGGAAGGTGGAGGGGGCATTACACAAGCCAAAGGGCATGAACAAAAACTTATAGTGGCCCTCATGAGTTTTAAAGGCAGTCTTGGGAATGTCTGCCTCTTTCATACGTATCTGGTGGTAGCCTGAACGAAGATCCAGTTTAGTGAAGAATTGGGTGCCACTCAATTCATCCAGGAGGTCATCAATGACAGGAATGGGGAATTTGTCTTTGATGGTAAGTTTGTTGAGGGCACGAAAGTCAGGACACATTTGCCAAGAACCTTCTTTCTTCAGGACCATGACCACAGGAGATGAGTAGGGGCTCGTACTAGGGTGGATAATGCCTGCATTAAGGAGTTCCTGGACCATTTTCTCAATTTCATTTTTTTGGGAAAAGGGGTGATGATACAGACGGATATTGGGAGGAAGGCTTCCGGGTACAAGGGGAATGGAATGATCACGAACACCACGGGAAGGAGGGAGGCCTTGGGGAGTGGAAAAGACCAATTAATGTTTAGAAAGGATAGCTTGGAGGTCTTGCGATACCGAGGGTGTCTCTGTTGCTTGTATGGCATGGAGTTGGGCGATAACACCAGAATGACCCTTTTTGAGCAAATTTTCCATGCGATGGGAACTAATGATCTCAGGTGAACTGACAGTGATGCCTTTGAACTTATATTGGTGGCCCTCCTAGTCGAATTGCATGGTTAAGTCTTTAAAATTCATGAGAATGGGACCTAAAGTCCTTAGCCAGTCTGCACCCAACACAATGTCACAACCTCCCATGTCGATAGAAAACATATGGGATTTTAGGTGGTAGTCACCAATTTGGAG
>ML794202.1:306471-320237 GCA_009831015.1 Picea engelmannii | reverse complement strand
TATATATATATATATATATATATATATATATATATATATTAACTGAGTTATACTCCGGCCTGAAGAATACTGCAGAGAGGAAATGCCCAAATGCTTAACCAGAAAGAAATGTGTATTTACTTGGAAACCTGAACACAGTTGCGTGACAATAGATCTTGTTTGTTTTAATTTGTTTATGTTTTTGTCCCCAAGGGTTAGGCATTCAAGGGTTCTATAGATAAGGGTTTGCCATGTGCTATAGCTCTCTGATATACGTGCGGGGTCCAATAGTAGTACTCGACCCGATATCTCAGGGCACTAACTAAGGAGGATAGATCGTACCCTTAGTCGTACTACCCGACTACCCAGGTACTAGAGAGTATCTTCTCGAGTGTTGTTCTCGGTGACACTATAGCAGTCAGGCGGCTGGTCGGTTTATCTAAAGAGGGCTTCAGGTAATCCAGGTCAATCCGTACACAGGTGTTGTCTAATGCGCTACCACTCGAAGGGGTACCAACAGGGGTTACAAGGGTGGCCAACAGATGTGTGCTTAAGTACCACTTATATTTCCTGTGTGTATGAATCCCTCAACTGCGGGTATATGCACGTAACGACAGATCTTTGTGGCTTAAAGACGTCGGAATACGTATCTACCCTGGAAAAAAAATTTAATCCACACTTTCTGCCGAGGAAAGTGCTCTGATACCACTTGTAATATAACAGATATAAAATGTATGCAGAATAGAAATAAAATGCTAGTAATGGCAGAATAACAACAATATAACCAGAACATTCACCACAATAACAATGAAATGATATAAGAATAACAACGAAAATAACACTTTGAATCTGAAAGCAATGTTCACGGGCCTCTTCGAGGGGGCAACCTCCAGTTGAGCAGAGCTCTATTACAATAATATCCAAACTAGGGTTCTCATACCCTCGACTCCTATTTATACTAAAAAGAAGCATCTAGAGGAAGATCCTTCTAGAAGCGGAAGCTTCTATTAGGTCTTCTTACATCCGCCTTATTCTATTTTATTGAAAGGCCTTATTAATATTGACCTTTATTACATCCGAATATATTGTTCTACCTATGTGTGGGTTAGGACCCTAATATAGTACATAGGACAGGTTGAATAAAATACTTGTCATCTTGAATGAAGGAGACTTAGAAGAAACAAAACACACTCATTCTTGAGGACAAGACTCTAGGTTCTAGGTTTGATTGATTAAATTGATAAGATTCAAATTTACACATGTCAAGTTTGACAACTACTAAACACTATAGTTGTGATAGAAATCTTTGAAAAGTTTTATTATTGAATACTTGGTAGCATGTGAGCACACTTGAGATAAATTCTTACTGTAATAATTTACTAGATATAACTAACATATCCTCTAGGAGAAACTTTTTTTTTTTGTTTCTAGGTTACCATTGAGGAATGATTGATCACAACACTAGAAGAGTGTTTCTCTCATTCCTTATTATTATATTTCTTATTTTTTACCCTTGTTTCAGGTAGGTCACAAGTGATAGCTCTAAAGGAGCTACTGTGACGATAGTTCTCGCTATTGTTTTATTATTATTATAAAGAGTATTATTCTTGTCTGTTGTTTCTCCCTTGTTGCTCTTGTTCCGGGCAGGTGACAGGTGATAACCCCGAGGAAGCTATAGTGACAGTTGTAGGAGGCAACATATTAGATGAGACATGGAGCACACCATCCAAGTTGTATACATGACCATATTCATGTACCAAAGAAGACGAAGAAGAAGCTACTTTTGAGATATAGAGTATCTCATATGGAGATTGATTGTAAGGAGCAGAAGGCTCCAAACATGACCGAACATTATAATAGAACTCACAGTAGACTTGGTCAATGGATAATGAAGCCACCTTGATTGGAAGTAGAATTTGTTTGAAGTCTGACTTATATTTTCATATTAAGACTTGGTATTCAACACCAAGTATATCCTGTAGAGACTATGAAGTTTTTGTAGACTCGAAAGAAATCAAGACTCAAAGTAAGACTGATCTCAGAAAGGATCAGATGGGAAAAAGAGACATCTTCTAGGACTGGCAGACAGATGCCATGAGTTGAGAGGATTAGATCGTAGCTTCAAAGACCTCTAGGAGATATGAAATCTCCTGAGAAGATTCCCTTGTTTCAGTGACATAGGAGGAAACCAATTAGAAGGATTGGGATACGGTTTTTGCCTTGAGACCAGAAGGGAAGTCAATAATGACTTCCAAGATTGATCTAACAGATCAAGCATGTTGCAGATATTAGTATAAAGATGTACAAATCCTGATTTGTGTCCATAGAGTTCTCCCAGCAAAAGGGAGAAGACTATGACGAGACACTTGCTCCAGTAATCAAAAGAAGTATATATAGAAAAAACATGATTCATTAAAAGAAGTGGACACAATATGAGATTTAGAGGGAGCAAGTATGAAAATCCCTATATTTGAGATTGAGTTATCTCTAGTGCCAGTTGGTGCAGTACATGATTAGGCCATGGAGACATGATTACAATAGAAGATTGAGTTACCTCCAAATAAAGAGGATAAGCTACCTTCAATATCAACCACTCTCAGTTTCAAATGAATTTGCTGTCATGATAGAATAGAGGAGCTAATCTGAGAGTTCAACAACTACAATGAGAATAGAGCAATCATTCTCAGCTTCAGAAAGAGCAGTTGCAGGTGCAGAGTCCCAGTTCAAGAAGGAACAATTGTAGAGAGAGTAGAGGACATACTCTCAAATAATGAGACAAATAGTGCTTTACAGAAAGCATTTAGAGCCAACACATGATTATTCAGATTGAGTTGCAGTTGAGAAAGTGTACCAGGTTGGTACAATGTGATATGAAAATTTGGTTTCGAAGTACAGGATAGGAAGACTCATGTCTGCAAGTTGAAGCAAGCTCCAAGAGCTTGGTATGGTAGGATCGATAGTTTTTATGATGAGCTTGGGCTTTACCAAGAGTAAAGTTGATCCCAACCTTTACTTCAAGATTGATAATGATGAACTAGTTATATTATTGCTATATGTGGATGACTTATTCTTGACAGATGAAGAATAACTCATCATAGATTATAAGAAGACGTTTGCTGCTAAATTTGAAATGAAGAACCTAGGTCCGATGCACTATTTCTTAGGTCTTGAAGTATGGCAGAACCTAGAAGAGATTTTCCTTAATCAAGAAAAGTATGTTGTGGAAATTTTGAAGAGATTCGACATGATGGACTATAGAGCCATGTCCACTTCTATGGAGATGAATATGAAGTTATTGGCTGATACTTCGTCATAAATAGTTGATGTTACTCTATACAGACAAATGATTGGTTCATTGATGTATCTGATGAATACCCGACCAAATATATACTTTGTTGTGAACACCTTGAGTCAATGTCTAGTGGAGCCCACACAAGTTCACCTCGTAGTTGCAAAGCATGTTATGAGATGCCTTAAGGGTACGTTGGACTATGGCCTCTGTTATACTGAAAAATGTGACTTCATATTGTATGGCTATACTGATTCAGATTGGGTTGGAAGTGCTTCAAATAGAAAAATAACTTCAGGATGTTGTTTCAATTTGGGGTTAGCCATCACTTTGTGGAAAAGCAGGAAGCAGTCCAGTATTGATCTCAGCATGGCAGGAGCAGAGTACATTGCAACATGTTCCGCCAGTTATGGCTTAAGAAGTTGTTGACAGGTCTGTTCGATTTGGAGATGGAAGCTACCATGATTCTATGTGATAACATGAGTTGCATAAAGATGACCGAAAACCCAGTGTTCCATGATCAGACGAAGCACATAGAGTTCCGATATCACTACATTTGTGACATGGTGTAGAAGGGAGATGTAAAGCTCCAATATGTTGGCACAGATGAGAAGGTTGCAAATGTATTGACTAAGCCTCTGTCTTGTGTGAAGTTTGAGTACTTTCGAGACAAGCTTGGTGTAGTCCAAAATGACCTCCCTTGAAAGGGGGAGTGATGCTAATGATATTGTAGTATCCTGACCAACAACGGGTAGCTCAATTAGGAATTTATATCCTAGGGGATTGATCATCCCTGGGCAGATCCCGAAGGTCCGGTAAGGACGGTCTGTCAGAGTACCTGTGCATTTATATGCCAACTGTGGTTAGTAGTGGTAGCTTAGTTAGGATTTTATATCCTAGGGAATCTTATGATTCCTGGGTAGATCCCAAAGGTTCGATAAGGACGATCTGTCAGAGTACCACGTGGTATCTTGTTAGGATTTTATATCCTAGGGAATCTTATGATTCTTAGGCAGATCCCAAAGGTTCGGTAAGGATGGTCTGCTAGAGTACCACATATGTTGTTGTTGATGCACCTGCCTCATTCTATTGCCACATATTGATGTTGATGTTCCAACTTCATGTTGTTGATGTTGATGTTCCAACTTCATGTTGTTAATGTTCCAACTTCATGTTGTTGGTGATGATGATGTTATTCCAGCTTCGTGGTGTTGATGTTGATGTTCCAACTTCATGTTGCTGATGATGTTGATGTTCCAACTTTGTGTTGTTGATGTTGATGTTCCAGCTTGATGTTGTTGATGTTCCAACTTCATGTTGTTGGTGATGATGATGTTATTCGAGCTTCATGGTGTTGATGTTGATGTTCTAACTTCATGTTGTTGATGATGATGATGTTACTCCAGCTCTGTGCTGCAGATGATGATGATGTTACCTTAGCTCCGCGTTGCAGATGATGATGATGTTACCTCAGCTCCATGCTGCAGATGATGATGATGTTCAATTTCTACTGATGTTGATGATGAGAAAAACTTCTGATGACTTATAGATATGACCGATAGTATTCCCGATGATGATGACGATGTCCCCTCCTCTTGATGATGTATTGAGTCAAGTCAGTTGTTATTAACGTTGTCAGTAGAATACCATTCTTGTTAAGGGGGAGTGTTGAAATATTGTAACTTTGAAGAATATTCTACCTAAGAGGGAATGTTGAATAATATTATTATATTATATTTATTAATTAGTCCCTATTATGCCTTTGGAAAAATCAACCCTTTTGTTCATTAATAGTTAAATGTAAATTAAGAGGGTAAAATGACAGGTCGGCCCAGACCTAATTATAGGCTGGGCAAACCACTATTTATAAGAGATGCAAGTGCCTCATTTGGACACACCCGCCAACCATCTTTGCAATGCACAAGTCTTGGAGGAGAAACTGTTGCAATTGGGGGTGATGTCAAGGAGGGTTTTGGTCTATCTCTTAGTATTTCTTGGTTAAGTGGTGTGCTATTGTTCCTAGTGAAGGAGTAGACGAGGATTGCCTCTTCAGTCTTTGGTCTATCTATATTGAGGAATTTTTTGTTGGGTTTTCTCCCCCATGAGGGTTTCCCAGGATAATCTGTGTGTCTCTATTGTTTCTGTGATTGCCTCTCTTCCAGTGATCTTGTTTATGCAACTAATGTGCTAAATGATTATAATAATAAAGAAGAATCGTAACTGCTAACTGTATAAGTAAAACTTCAACATCAAGCACAAATAAAGTTCTTGTTAGATGGCTTCTCATGTTACAATCAAATAGCCCTTAAGCTTGTTTATAGTCATAAAACTACTTCCACCACTTGTTGGGGCACATACGCCTACCATAAAATGCATTTTGGTTTGATTAATGTCATACTTTTCAACATGCCATGATGCTTTTAAAGATTTGATGGGAAAAGTCATTGTAGTTTAATTTGATGATCTCGTTGTGTTCAATATAACTTGGCAACCACTTTGACCACCTTAAACAAGTCCTCCTTAGGTGTTGTAATTTTGGCATATCACTAAATCCTAAGAAGATTATATTTTGTGTTACTCAAGGAAAGATTTTGGGCCACATTATGTCTCAATATGGTGTTAATGTTGACACTGAGAGGGTGATAGTGATTAAGGGTCTACCTTTACCCACCAACAAAAAAGGAGATGCAATCTTTCTTTGGAAATATCAAAGGTGTTTCGTTCATGATTTTTCCCAAGTTGTCAAGAATTTAAATAAGCTAATGAAGAAAGATGTTAAGTTTAAGTGGGACTACCTGGCATGTCAAGCTTCTGAATCCATTAAACTTACTATCACTTCCGCACCTCGTTGACTCGCCCTGGTTGTTATAAAGACTTCATCATATACACTAATGCCTCTAAGGAAACCATTTCCATGATCTTGTTGTAGAAAGATGACAATGGAAAGATGAGACCAATTGCCTTTGTAAGCAAGAATTTGAAGACACATGAATTGAATTATTCTCAATTGAAAAAAAAAAGTTCTCTTTGTATAAAGGTTTGTTATGTGCAAATTTTAGGTTTTGTTCCTAATTCCATTTGGTCACTGCATTAAATCAAAATGAATTGCATAGTAAATGGTCCAAATGGATTATGCATATGCAAGAGTATGATTTGGATATTAAACCAATGAAAACTATAAGGGGAACTAGCTTGGATGAATTTCTAAGTCACATGCCTTGGTCATAGATGAACCACCATTGATAGAATATTTAATTGCTTACGAAGACTTCATTGATGAGAGTGAGTTGGCCACACAACCTTTGTACACGCCAACCATCTAGTTTTTTTTTTATCAATGGCATGTGTCCACTTGATATGGATATTAAGGATAAGTGAATTTGTAGCTAACAAGTAGTTCAATATGTCTTACAAGAGCATATCCTTTATAGGAGAGTCCTAGATGGAGCATTGTTCCATAGTCTTACCCTAAACCAAGCCCAAATGGTTCAATGCCATTATGGGGTGTGTCAATTTTTGGCTAAAGCCACTGCAACCAAAGTATTATATGCTGGTTATTATTGGTCTTCTCTTCATCAAGATGCCCATTTGTTGTTACGTAAGTGTGAAGCTTGCCAACTCTTCACAAGAAAATCAAAAGTTAGCCACCATTCCCTTAAACCCATTGAAGTTCAAGTCCCTTTTGTAAGGTGGGGTATGTATTTTATTGTTTCAGTTTCTCCACCTTCAAGCATTGTCATCGTCTTTATCCTTATCGTTACTTACTACTTTATGCAATGGACAAAAGTTGCCCCACTTAGGAATGATAATAAAGAACAAGTGATAGAATCTATCGAACTCATTATCTTGTTCTTCTTTGGAACATGTTCCAAGGTCTTAACTAACAATGGGTATGCCTTTATTTCCGAAAATATGCTTCATCTCAGTGTTACTTATGGCATTCATTTCTTTTGTTCCACCACTTATTACCCTCAAGATAACGACGAGCCAAATCGAGAAGCAAAAATATGATTTGGATCATTAAAAGAATTGTTAAAGACAACAAAAGAGATTGACATGCCATTGAATTTTGCCTTCTTGGTTGGTTTGATTACACCCAAGACAACTATAGGCCAAAGTCCCTACACTTTCATGTATAGGATGCCATTCCACTTATACACTTGCAAATTCTATCCTTGAGATTGGATATTGTTGAAGGGAAGACAATTTATAGCCCTTACAACATTGTTTGGGTACCTCGATTGAACTAGAAGAGATCATATAATATGCATTCCAACACCTTCAAAAGATGCAAGATGTTGTCAAGAAATCATTTGATAAAAATGCTACACATGCCACTTACAAGGTAGGAGACGATGTCTTACTATGGGATAAGCAAAAAATGCCCCATTAAAACATAATCAACTTGATCATTATGGTTGGTTCCTTACACAATATATGAAGTTCTAGGTACAAACACATTCAGGCTAAAGTCATTGGGTGACAAACCTCTCCAATTTCCAATGAACGATCAACACCTTAAATTCTTTTACACCTAAGAAGCCTCCCCATGACTTATACATATTCCACCTCAATTTTGGTTTCCCATTCGTATATATGTCTTTACTTGTGTTGATTTTTTTTTGTTTGATTTTAGTGATTGTGCGTAGTTTTTTTTGTTGATTTCACCTTCACTTTTCAACTTTTTGTTTTTAGTGTTTCCTCCAGGTTGCCTTTTCTTTTCTTGATGGTTTGGCTTGTTTGATTTTAGAACCAAAGAGTAGTTTCTATATTAATGTATTGTTGATTAAAGATAGATCCTCTTATGAATCTTGTCTTTTTCAAAGTAAACCTCTCATGGAGAACACCATGAATATGTTGATATTTCATTGTCAAGAGGTTGGATTATCCATGTTAAAGTCTAGAAAATTAGCATAAATGCTACTTAGTAGAATTGATCTTGATGGCATGATAGCCAATATCACTACACGATTTGCAACTCTCCTTTACTCAGCATGCAATTTGATGATTCTAAACAATTTCCCTTTGGCCAACAAAGATCAATCAGTTGAGATCCTTTGAGATACTTTGGCATCTACTACAAAAAAAATCATATTTATTTTCTCCTATGATTGATTGGATTGATTTTTAGTTTTCTTCATTTGTGCATTATTGATTGCATATGAATCTTGACTACTTGGTGTTTCAATAATTAATGGTATGCATGAGCCAAGATTAACCTTAAGCCTTAATTTTCACCATCAAAACATAAATTGTCACTTGAGCCACATTTGTCAACAAAACCTAGGTCATTTTTCTCTTCTTCTATTTTCTTTGTGAATCTCAATAAAAATCATGTTGTATGATTCTTCTGTGGTACTTTCCATTCTTCAGTTTGTCCCTAGTATGAAAATGTTCTTTATACTATAGATAATTTTTACCTTCGTCACCTAGCTAAATTACTTGTAAAATTAAAAAAATTACCAAGTATTCCTATGTATCACACAAGTGCACCCATAGTTTGATATGCCTTAGAAGTCATCTCTCCTCCGACGCCAAGAATGTTGACCCAACAATCTTCCTTGGGCCCAACATGAACTTTTACATTTCATACATCATTTCCAGGGAAGTAGAAGAGTTGTCCCAATTAGTCTTTCAGAGGCTAGTTTTGTATAGTAAGACAATGTGAGTGGTTGCAATCCTTTTTCTTGTCACATTAAAGAGTATTATACAAGTATCATGGTTGACCGTTTTGTGCTTGTAGTATTATTTAGACACAAGATGAGTATTATTCATCATCAATAGATCATTTGGACATGGTAGAGGATGCATATAGTGTTTTGGTTTCTCACTAGTCAAGTCTCATGCACTGAGATTGGGCTTGTATTTCTAGTTGAGTTTCAAACTTGTAGTTTTTCCTAACATGCTACAACCCTCCTTGCTTGTATATAACATCCATTGAGGTTAGAGAGCTTGACCATATCTTATTGGCATAGAATTGGAGTCAATATGGCCTCTTTTGGCTCGTTTTAGATGCCATATTTTTTTGTTTTTGTGGAGGCCATCTCCGACTTAATTTTGAGTTCCTAAACACTCCCATATCAATGAATGGTGTGTTCAAAATGATCATGTCATATTTCTTCAAAGTAAAAACAATTTCAAAATTTTCAACTTTGACCCCTTTCATTGGTCACTAGGCAGGCTCCACTTGAGCTTGGATTTGCATAGAGAATAAATATATTCTCAAGTCTATTCTAGAAAACCAATGGTTGTACCTTGTAGTGCTCAGAACAAGATTTCCAACAAGCTCCCATGTAGTCAATTTTGAGCTCATATGCCAATTTATGACTTGCGCAACTTAAACATCTCTCAAGGGCCAAATTTCACTATTGTAAATATAGGGTTAAGATTCTATTTCGAAACAAATATAGAATGATAAAAAAAACCAAAACAAACAAACAAAAAAACAAACTTGGTCATGGTGTAGGGTGGTTCAATAGTATTCCAACGGTATATCATATGATCATTTTTTTATTCCCTATCACTAAGAATGACCTTTCATAAAATCTTGGCTATTTTTGGGGCAACAAATTAATGATATTGATTCATAGTTTAAAGAGTGTTGTTGTCTAGTGTTGGAAACAAAAGTTGGCATTTCTAGGTTATAGATTACCTTATGAGACTTCGAGTGATATATCGTTTCCCTCATTCTATGCCTAGATGACTCATTTAGAGCCTTCACAAGTTTCTGAACTAAATTCAAAGTTAGGTCCTGATAGTGCACATAAGAAACCTTCCGGGTTTCTAATACAAGTCTTAACAACAATAATTCAAATTTCTAGGTTGATAACAATGAAGTACTCATCAATATTGTTTTCTTTGTTTCACCTTTGTATAGGTTGGTGACAACCTTTGGAAGACAAAGTACTTGTAGGCCCTAGTATTAGCGAATTTTTAGGAGCATGTGTTTACAAATTAAAAAAAAAAAAAGGCATGCCAATGCCAAATCAAAATTATGGATAATGCTCTAAGTAATACTCACCAAAGACTTTCTAACACCATATAACTCCAATTTCATGAAATCCAAAATAAGTTAATTTAAAATCAATGAAAAGGTACGACGACGATGACGACAACGGTGATGATTAACATCCACTGAGACCAATTGGTCTGTCGGGCCTTAAGAAGGTAAGATATTATTTCGATTTCTTTAAAATTGTATTTCTATGCTAAAAAAACATTGAGATAAGTGTTCCAAGATCACCATAGTTTTGATGACTTAGGAGGTTAGGAAGGTCTATATTGTGGCAAATATTTTTAAATTGGGATCTAATATAGGTATAACCGAGGCAATCTAAGATGAAGTGTTTTTCATCTTCTACCCTCTTAGTGTCACAAAGATGACAAATTCTTTCATCCCACATTGTTTTGGAAATTGTTCAACTCCCAATTTCATTATGTAGTTAGTGAGAGTTTGATCTTATTTTAACAAAGTTGATTTTCTTCTTTGCACTTCTCAACACTAAGAGGTACTTTTGATCTTCTAAATTATGGTTGACCACTTCCTTATAGTATTTTAATTTCCTTTTATTTACTAACTATTTATCACACCACATATTCTTCTTAAATTTAAAAGTGATAATATTTATAATATTATAAGTATTCCCATCAAAACCAAAATAAATAAATAAATTGTAAATAATTTATATTGATAAAGCAATTGTCTTACTAACCAAAAATAATATGATAAAAGATTTTACTACTACTTCAAATCTCCACATAACTATATTTTTATGGTGTTTAATGTTTTCAAAGGATTCTAACTACTAATTTATTTTCATTAAATTTTATTGTATTGTTATTATGTTTTTCTGAATTTTAAATTAAAATATCATTTTTTTTTATTAATAATAAAAAACAAATAAATTTATAAAACATTTAAATTGTAAATATTTTTTGGGAAAACAACAAATCTTTTTATTTATTAAACAAAATCAATTTTCAAAAAAAATAACAAACCTTTTTATTTATTAAACCAAATCAATTTTTTTGGAAAACAACAAACCCTTTTTTTATTAAACCTTGGAAAATAACAAACCCTTTTTTTATTAAACCTTGGGAAATAACAAACCCTATTTTTTAATTCAAACCAAATCAAATTCTTGAAACAAATTACATAACCCAATCTGAAATTAATAACAATAACCACCAGATCACCATTTATACATTGATGGTTGAATCAATTCCGGATTAAATTTGTCATTTTCACCATCTATGCATTGATAGAGAAATCACGTATTAAATTTGTCATAATTTTTTCATAGAAAACGGATTGATTCGAGCATTATTTATGAAACAAGACCAGTCAAATATCATTCAGTTGGAAGTGCAACCCATATCCAGGCTGGCTTTATGACCGTTGAAATCCAAGCCAACAAGTATGTAACGTGGGTTCGTAGTTTGTTTTCATCCTCTTTCCATTTGTCACTTAACCCGCTTTCATTGTTTCCGGCTCGCCGTTAGCTTTGCTCTGTGCAAGGAGAACGCCAAGCCGTTGCCGGTTTAATATTTTGCTGGATATACTTTTTCGAGAACTAAAGCCATCCTCATCCGTTGAGGAACCTAAGCATTTTCAATTCAGATTCCCCTGGAGCTGTTTTATTTTTTTTCAGAGTTTAAATTAGGTATAGTGACTGTTTGTTTCTCATAGGTTGTGTTTTGTCTTGTGATTTTATTAGAGGAGGAAGGATCTTGTGATTTTGTTAGAGGTGAGGGAGGATATGGAATCGTCATGGCATTCATTAAGTTCCAGGAGCCCTTCCACGAAAAAGCAATGTCTTCGACCTATGCAGAAACAGGGTGCTTCAGTTAGACACAGCGTATGTATCCTATCAGTTTTCTTTTGTTTTCTTGTTGGTATGATGTTCTCTTCTACTTGAGATTGGTTATTTGTTCTACTTGTAAATGGTTTTTGTCTTCCAGGATGCTTCCTATTATCACTGTGCCACGAGAGTGCTCATCCTTCTAGGATCTCTTACCCAAAACCTTAGGTGGAGTATTTATTCCACCAAAGTCACCCAAAACTTGCACTTAACCCAATAGCTTAAAACGGACGGCTGCCTTTCCCATCTGAGAATATGACAGTGCAATGTAACACTCTAAGAAGCTGCCTTTCCCATCTGAGAATATGACAGTGCAATGTAACACTCTAAGAAAAACCATTTGATTGAGGAATATTACAATGCAATGGGACACTCTATGAAGATCTAGTTGATTGGGGAATATTACAATGCAATGTAAACCTCTAGGAAGATCCATTTGACCAAATAACCCAGAACTTGCATCTAACCCCAACAACTTAACCCAATATGCTTGCAAGGGCGAGGTCTATGTTGGGTGAAACATGTCTGTGGGGAATTTGAATCTTATTGTGGTGATGGAACACACGCTTTAGCATTTAACCAATCCCATTGAGACTAATGGTCATTTGGTTTTGAATTTTTTTTGCAGAGTGACAGATTTATCCCGGAAAGAGGATCCATGGATCTGGACGTAGCTAGATTTATGATCACACGGAAAGAGCAGAAAAACAACGGTAGCCCTACCCCTACCCCCTCCCCTGCTAAGAAAGCATACAGGATGGAGATGGCAGCAACTTTATTGAAGGATGCAAATGCTGCAGACACGAATTATAGAATTCTATCTTTCAAGAGAAAAGAAAACCCTACTTCCCAGGATTCACAACAACTTATATCAGCTAATCTCCCTATTTCCAAAAAAGCACGCAGATATATTCCTCAGGTAAGGCTTGGATTTCATATTTATTTAGTCATCTTCACTATACATTCCATTATATATAATGCTCTGAGAACCATATCTTCCATTGATGTTTACTTGCATATGAAAACAAAATCCTTAATCCCTTTTGGATTTGTGTACAAAATGGCTTGTGCTTGTTAATGCAGCAATAGTCCATTTGGTGGATTGTTTACAGTCTCTTCTTTCTTTTTCACTTGCAATGCTGAATTTGCTACCACACCCCCCAATCCAATATCTAAAAAAATTACAAACTATTTCAGCACTGGAAAATACCTTTCGTGAATGAAGCCCTAATCCCATTTTGGTTTTCTCAAACCATTGATATTTACCTGTTTTTGCATTTTAAATATACCCTTGGAGACCAGATAAACAAAATAATAGCTTGGGGATTTTGTTATTAGTACACTGGATATGCCCATCTGAGAACAATTGTCCTTGGGACATTTTTTTCACCTATTAATTTAACTTATCCATGTTGATTATAGTCTGCAGATCGAACTCTGGATGCGCCAGACCTTGTGGATGATTATTACTTGAATCTACTGGATTGGAGTTTGAACAATGTATTGTCCATAGCCCTTGGCAACACTGTATACTTGTGGGATGCTTCAAATAGTTCTATATCCGAGCTGCTGATTGCAGATGATGAAGAAGGTCCTGTTACCAGTGTTAGCTGGGCACCTGATGGGAGACACATTGC
>ML794202.1:262538-275779 GCA_009831015.1 Picea engelmannii | reverse complement strand
AAAAAAAAAAAGGTTTCTAATGCCCATTTTCATTGTAGATTGTTCCTATGGGATTCTCAAGTGTTTTGAGTCTAATATTCATATAAAAGTTAGACAGTAAAATCTTTAGCTTTTACGTGTGTTTTCTGTAGTAGTGGTGAAGGTTCCAGCTTTTGTGCTGAATGCCCCAAATTATTTTTCTTTGCCAAACTTTCTGGAAGAAGTTTAAAATAACCTTCAAACTTTCTCAGCTTGGAGCATCTGTGCATCCTTTATCTATCCTTTGTCATTTAATGTTCAGAAATAAGTTGCAGTATTTGTACTGTGAACAGAGGGAAAGTACTTGCCTCCTAAATCGTTGAATTCACTTTGATAGTCACTGTGTAGTTCTTATTCGTTTCATTACTAGTGCAGCTTGTGGGCTGATCCCTTAGTTATACTTTATCATTCAGTTTTCAGAAAATAAATTGCAGTATTTGTACTGTGAATGGAGTGAAAGCACTTACCTCCTAGATCACTGAATGCACTTAATGATCACTGTGTGGCTCTGATTCTTTTCATCATTAGTGCAGATTTGGGGCTGAGAAAGTTGACCTGACGCTCAATGTAGTTTACTGAAGTATCTTTGCGAGAGAAGAAGTTGACTGTGGGTATGGCATGCAGATGCACTCTATGTTGTCTTACTTACCAAGGGGCCTCAATTTCATCAAACATGTGAGTGACATTGGATGGATCTTTGAATTGATCCATATGTTACGTCAAATGACTTCAATTTTGTGCCTGTTCAATCTCGTTCATAAGCATATTTATTTATATATTATCCCCTAATATGGGATGATGTTTCAATAGCTACCGTTTATAGGAAGTCCTCATTATTCACTTCTTGTTTATTAGATTCTTTTTCTACTACTCTGCTGTAGTAGTGTCATGTTATCCCTGAAGCAAACCTTAATCTGGATGGGTTAGTTCTGCAATTGATCCACTGAGGAACCAGTCTGCCACTGATTGAAGGAAAAATATTTATTACCAATCTGAATCATAATCATTCTACATTGTAAAATTTGAGTGTTTTGATTAATGACAACAATGATTGGGTTTGAAGAAAATGATAAAGGATGATTACTTTTAACCAATATTGTGAATAGCATTTCAGGGAATAGATTACCGAGGGTCCGGAAAGAATCTTATCAGAAATATCAGGGAAAATAACATTAAATATTGGCAAGCATAAACTTGGACCTGAAAAAGGAAAAGCTCAGAAAAAATGGGAACCTGAAAAACTCAAAAATCAGAAATACTGGGAGAAATTGGAAATATTTGTAACACTGCATTGAACATCATACCTAATGTGATAGGTTTTCATAATGGCTTAGTTTAATTTATGTGTCCAATTTCTTAACACCGTTAGAGATGGATTGCCTTGGGTTATGAACTGGTTCGAACAAGTGTGAAACTTTTATGAAATAACATATACAGATTTAAATAGGAAAACAGAAGAACAACCACCCAACACAAAGCAACACCATGAGATTTTCTTTTATTTTATTTCTGTAAATACTCAATATCAACAAGGATGTCTTACAACTCTTGTCTAGGTTGTACAAGTCTGATTCTTTTCTTGCTGTACGAATCGACTTCTTGCTCTACGAATAGACTCCTGCTGTACGAGTTGAGCCCTGCTGTACCTTCACCATTTTGGAGGAGAAAGGGAATATCAGTCCCTTTTCTGGACAAAGAATCAGGCCCTAACTTGGCCACTCTAAGCCACTGCTCGGCTGAGTCTAATTGGCCCTGGATTGGCTGTACCCAGTCCCCACGAGTTTGGTCGTACGGTCCCGTACACAGGTACCGACTCCTCTCTTCCACTCAAATAGAGAGTAACCCTTGTCTATGCAGAATCTTCTCACACATATGTGTGTATTGACTTGCTCTCTTTTTAAATCTCAAGCCAATCCGTGTGAGAACTACAAAAACAAAGATCCTAGCCATTAGATCTTGATCTAGATTAATGGCTGGGATTTATTCTTTCATTGGGATAACTTAGGCTTACTTTTTGTGTTCTCACCACATAGAAATTCTAACACTACCTCTTAGTGAGGAACGTGTTTTCTATGACTCCCAACTTCTCCCAGAAGTACGCAAATTTTCCTTTAGGCAATCCTTTAGGGAAGGAGGGAGTCCCTGGGGAGTGGAAAAGACCACTTGATGTTTAGAGAGGATGGATTGGAGGTTTTGCGGCACAGAGGGTGTCTCAGTTGCTTGTATGGCATGTAGTTGGGCAATAACGCCAGAATGACATTTTTTGAGCAGCTTTTCCATGCGATGGGAACTAATGATCTCAGGTGAACCGACGGTGATGCCTTGGAACTTATATTGTTGGCCCTGTTGGTCGAATTGCATGGTTAATTCCTTAAAATCCATGAGAATGGGACCCAAAGTCCTTAGCCAGTCTGCACCCAACACAATGTCACAACCGCCCATGTCGATAGCAAAAATATGAGATTTTAGGTGGTAGTCACCAATTTGGAGACGTACATTTTCACAACGCCCTCCACATTTCATGGAGCCCTCCATTGGCAATCATGATTTGGAAATTATTGATTGCATGGATATAGCAATGAGTTTCTTGGGCAATGCGGCGATGAATAAAATTATGTGTGCTTCCACTATCAACAAGAATGATGACCTTCCTATGCTTGATGTAACCAATTAGCTTGAGGGTTTTGGGAGCAGAGAAGCTAGTGAGAGCATTTAGGGAAATGACCGGTTCTACTTCGGGAGGGTCTGAGGGAGGGATTATGTCAGTGGGTTCAGGTGACTCAGACACAAGGGGAGTTTCAACATCCTCTTCCGAAATATCCTCCGAGATGGCCATAAAAAGCTTTTGTTCCTTACACTTGTGGCTTGGAAAATATTTGTCATCACAATTATAACAAATGCCTTTGAGTTGGTGTTCAGCCATTTCAGTCATGGCCAATTTTTGGATCTTTAGTGGAGCAGAAGGAGTAGTGGGATTTACTGGTTTAGTGCGAGGAATAAAGGAGGTTTTCCGGTTTTGAGAAGAGACAACCTGTTGTGCTTCCTTAGCTCTTTTAGTAGCCTCCAACTCTGAGGCCGAGCCATGAGGACATGGGCACGAATCTCATCCTTGAGGCCACTAATAAAACATTCTCGGAAAAAAGCATCAGACATGCCCTTTGTATGAAAAGCCTCTGGCTGAAAGTGATGGGGCTATAAAGTCTTCCACTGTTCTAGATTGTTTCAACTTTGTCAAATGGCCTAAATGGCTGGTGTCAGTGTCAAAGCGTTCATAAAGCTCTGCCACAAAGTGTGTCCAAGCAACATACCCTTGACGGGCAATTTTTCTCCATTGCCACCATTGCCAACGTTCTTGATCTAGATGGAGAACACCATACCAGAGTTTGGCCAAATCATCTGTAATGCCGTACAAAGAGAAATAATGTTCCATTTGAGTTACCCAACCAGTGGGATCTGAGCCATCAAATTTTGTCACATCCACCCGCGGAAGGCGTAGGT
Source organism: Picea engelmannii (assembly GCA_009831015.1). NCBI lineage: Eukaryota > Viridiplantae > Streptophyta > Pinopsida > Pinales > Pinaceae > Picea > Picea engelmannii. The sequence goes on along the minus strand of ML794202.1, from coordinate 272,263 downwards.
CACGCTGAAAGTGATGGGGCTGAAAATTATGGGAATGAGAGGAAGTTTCAGCTTCGGTATGCAAAGGTGGGTCAGATAAAGGGGGATCTGCAGGGATATGCAGCTTGGTGCAGATCATCGAAACGACAGATTCAAGCTGGGTAGTCATGTCTTGTCTGAGGTCTTCTTTGAGTTTGGTGATTGGTGCAACGATGGAGGAATGCATGTTTTGATTGATGGTGGCAACATTGGCACTGAGCTGTCTCACTTCTTGTTGGGTCTTTGTGAAATTAGATTGCAAGGTATTGAAGCGAGCTTCCAAGTCTTGGCTACTTGTATGGGCCGTGATGACGAGGGAACCGAAAATGGGCGGGGGGGTAAAAAATTTTGCTGAAAAATGATAGGTATGAATGTGATAAGGGCGAAGAGATAAATCCAATGGAATATAGGTCTCAAATAATGGTGCAAAAATTTCCACCTGCGGAGTTATACTCTGGTCTGAAGAATACCACAGTGATGAAATGCCCAAATGCTTAACCAGGAAGAAATGTGTAGTGATTTGGCAACTCGAACACAGTTGCGTGGCAATAGATCTTGTCTGTTTTATCTTTTGTTTCCGTTCCCAAGGGTTAGGTATTCAAGGGTTCTATAGACAAGGGTTTGCCTTGTGCTATAGCTCTCTGATATACGTGCGAGGTCCAACAGTAGTACTCGGCCCAATATCTCAGGGCACCGACTAAGGAGGCTAGACCGTGCCCTTAGTCGTACTACCCGACTACCCAGGTACTAGAGAGTATCTTCCCGAGTGCTATTCTTGGTGACACTATAGCAGTCAGGCGGCCTATCGGTTTATCTAAAGAGGGCTTTAGGAAATCTAGGCCGATCCGTATGCAGGTGCTGTTTGATGTGCTACCACTCGAAGGGGTACCAACAGGGGTTACAAGGGTGGCCAACAAATGTGTGCTTAAGAACCACTTGTAGTTCCTGCGTGTATGAATTCCTCAATTGCGGGTTTATGCGCGTAACGACAGATCTCTGTAGCTTAAAGACACTGGAATACGTCTCTACCCTGAAAAAAAAAATTAACCCACAATTTTTTGCCAAGGAAAGTGCTCTGATACCACTTGTAATATTCCAGATATAAAAAGTATGCAGAACAGAAATAAATTGCTAGAAATGGCAGATAAACAACAATATAACCAGAACAACACCACATTAACACTGAAATGATATCCAAAGAGCACTTTGATTCTGAGAGCAATGTTCACTTGCCTCTTCGAGGAGGCAACCTCCAGTCGAGCAAAGCTCTATTACAATAATATCCAAGCTAGGGTTCTCATACCCTTGACTCCTACTTATACTAAATATGTCTATCAAAAGAACCATCTAGAGGAAGATCCTTCTAGAAGCGGAAGCTTCTAGAAGGTCTTCTTACATTCGACTTATTCTACCTTATTGCAAGGCCTTATTAATATTGACCTTTATTACATCCGAATATATTGTTCTACCTACGTGAGGGGTTAGGTCCCTAACAGTTTTCATGGTGGATATTTTGTAAGTGATCATACATTATCTTTGCAATAAAGGAAGTTTGTTTGCTGGTTTTTTTTTCCTTGTATATGGTTTCCCCAGGGTACGTATGGTGTGAAAATGCATGCTGGTTATTCTCTATGGTTTTTACTGTTCGGTTTTGATTACGCATCAAGAATCTAAGTTAAAAGTACAGTAAGAATTCAAAGAATAGAGAGTAACCCTTCTCTCTATGCAGAGTCTTCTCACACATGTGTGTGTATTGACTTGCTCTCTTTTTAAATCTCAAGTCAATCTGTTAGAGAACTACAAAAAAAAAGATCCTAGCCATTAGATCTTGATCTAGATCAATGGCTGGGATTTATTCCTTCATTGGGATAACTTAGGCTTACTTTTTGTGTTCTTACCACATAGAGAACTTAGCCTCACTATAGAAATTCTAACAACAAGCACATGCTAAAGTTTGTTTTCAGTAATGTCTTGTCAAGAGCGGCTGTCACCAAATCCATCCACACAGGATTTGAAAGGGGCTGAAACTGTTATTGTATCATAGTAGGTCTTCTTTGTATTCTTAGTGAATAGTAGGAAATGACAATTACATTATATTCCTTTGCAGCATTCAAAGGTAGACAGGCTTAGTGCTACCTCTGGCAAAGTATTTGAATTAATGAACAGAGTGGGATACCAATTTGAACCAGGATTTTATTGAGTGGGAAGATGAAGCTATAGCATAGCTTCACCTAACTATGTGATTCTGTTTACTGGTATTGTGGATCAGCTTCTTTCTTTTATAAAATTGTGGCAAACTGTGCTCTCCGTTGTTTTCTATGGCCTTTTATATGTGAAATATTCATCTTATTAAAGATTAATTTGCAACGATCTTGGGAGATTCTATGCAATGCCAAGAAAGGTGGATTTTTGAAGTCCAGAATTCTTAATGTCCCATAAGGAAATTATATCATGTTTTTTACAAGGCAAAGGAGGTTATCCGTTTTATTGTAGTTACTTGGAAGTTGGAACTTAGGACTGGACACCTAGTTGTGGTTCCTTGGTGTCATTTTATTATGAAACACAATTATACTTGTGTTTGCATAAATATTATTGGTGTTAGGATAAAGGAATAAGATTTTATTATCTTCATTGAAGAGAATGCTTAGAATAAAGCCCCACAATTCAGTGCCTCAAATCTAACGTTTGCCTCTTTTCCTTGGCAGGCTCAGCATGGATTATTCCGACTTGTACCATTATGGAGTTTGGCATATGGGCTTGGGGTGACACGTCTCGTACAGTCTAATGTGTACCATACAAATTTGATCTCGTCACCAGATCAATACTTTCACACTGTTATCTGCTATTCTCTGCTATCTGCTATCTGTTATCTGCTATTCTCAGGAGTTTCATTATATTGCTTGGGGTACCCCACTACACATTATCCAACTTCTTTGTCAGTGAAGAATTTTGATGACATGGTTAAAAGTGTTACTTATTAGCATATTTGCCAAAGATGACCCAGTTATGGATAAAACAGATAAGGAACTTTTTGGGGTGATTTAGATGGCCAGTTCACCCTTGGTGGATGGTGTGTAGAGCGGCGAGAAAATGGTGGAGAACCTTGTGCAGTCAGAGGTGATCTGGCAGTTTTTCAATCTGGTCCAGGTGCCAACAGACTCAATGGGTTACTATTTAAATTATTAGCACCTGAAAACTTTCATGCTAAACAATGTATATGACATCTAGATACTAATGCCAACATGGGACAAATGAAATTATTATGGTCCAAAATATCTTAATTTTGTGTATAAGAAGTGAAAATGAGCACAGGATTGAGCAACTTCTCCAAGACAAGATACTACTGTGTTTTCTTATTGCTCTTAAGCCCAATCTTTCTCTCAAGCTGGCTACTTAGTGATTTAACAAAGAAGGTGGCAACTGGTTCCATCAATTATGTAATCTTGAAGTAATCAGTGCAGCAGCACTTGGAGGCTAGGGCTACCTCTAAATCTTTCCTCCTTACGAATGGGCATTTTTGGGGACTGTCGCATTGTTTTATCAAAAAAATTGGTGGACCAAATGAGGGTTTTTGATGATTATATGTATTGCGACACACATATCATAGATGATCGTATGTAGATCGATTGCAGCAATTTCTTTTGTTTATATATAGTTTCTGGAAACAAAATAAAACTTTGTTCACCAGGCTTACGCTGGGGACAGCCATATCCATATGTAGAATAGGAATATTGAGATTTTGAATGTCATCAACCGAATTTGCCAGGATCAGGCATAAATTAAAGAAAATTTGAGCTATGCAAATTTCCTGGTGGAGCAATTGTTGGTTCATCGTGGCATTCAACGTTTGAAAACCGGTTGCACACCCAAAGGAATCAAGCAGAGGCTGGGGAGAGGAACCAGTGCTAAGAAGATCTTGCTCAATCCACTTGGCCATGACAGTTAACTTTTCTGTATCTTTTTATGGATAGTTTGAGCAGCAGGAGGAAAAACTATTGCGCACCCAAAGGAACCAAGGAGAGGCTGGAGAGAGGAGCCAGCGCTAAGATATTGCTCAATTCACTCCGCCATGACAGTTAAGATGTGTCTTTTTATGGATAGTCTGAACAACTCAAGGAAAAACTGTAATGTCTGTTTTGATTTTTTTACTATAATTTTAAACGGATGGTTTTTCAACAAGCTGATCATTATATTTTCTTTGAAGGTCGACCATTATATTTTCTTTGAAATATTATGATTTTCTCTACGATATTATCAGAATTTTTTTGTGTGGAAGATTATCAAATGATTTTTGGGATAGGACTGGGTGGTTACGAGCTTGTACTGTAATCGACATAGTCAATCAATCTGGGACCCGGGACCAGATTGAAATTACTGATCTTTAATAAAGAGTCACGTTTATAATGTATAATGAAATGGGTGATTGTGTACAGATTAGATTCTTTAAAGCTGCTATCTCTCTGTATTTCTTTTGACATCTTGACTACTTTTAAATCATCAATACCGATTTCTTTTGAAAAGCATAAGTAACGTAGAGGGTATATTTATTTGCCATTAGTTACTAATCAAATATAACTTTTTCTGAACAGATAAGCCATAATGTTTTGGTCATACCTACTCAACCATTATGATTGTGATGGATCATAATTATCCACCATTATGAATGGTCATAATTAGTATGCTACCTCAGCATGCCTTTCAGCGCTCTATCTTTTCATTTCCCAAATTTGTACACTGATATAATGTTAGACCTAATGATTGGCATTAGGTTGTACAAGAGTGGGTATGATTTGGTTAGGAGTGGTTGGTATTGAGCCATTTTTTTCTTCCTTTTATTTTATAATTGTTTGGTGTACATATTTGAAGGTAGTAAAACTTATTATAACATAGTTGTCAACCAGCAGTGAGGATGGGCATCACTGTTGCTATCCGCAAATATGAGCTGACTCATCATCGTTATTTAAGGAATACCATGCCACCTGAAATAACTCGTTGGTGGTCCATAAAGGAGCAGAATTCCACTCTTGCCATATGTCTCTAGGTATTTCCTTACCTCTGACGAAGATGAATTCTTAGCCAATCAAAAGTAGTGTTAGGTTTTACTCCAAGACCAAATGGTCGTTTCAGCCCAAATAGCATTAACAAGAAACCTAATGTCACGTGGTTTCAAGTAGCACCTTGCCTTAGTCCCATACATGAGACCAGATGCTAACCTTGGTCCTAGTTACGTCAATAATGTACACCTATTGAAAAGCGCCAGAATTAACGAGCTTTTAAGCACATATGTGATTTCTATGGACACAATATGATATGCTATGAATATTCTTTATCATCACAATAAATGACAAAACATGGTTGTTCATCATTAAAAAGGGTGATTAACGTGATTAACATAACAATGGTCGATCAGGTTATTAATGCCCACTTTATTTACTGCTCCTGGTGTTTTTACTGTGGGTGGTGTGCGTTTAGGTTTTTTATTGTGCCTTTTCTTAGTGGGGTGCCATCCGCTTCCACTTCTTTACTAGGTGTTAGTGGGGTGTGTGGGGCGTCATCTACTTTCGCACCTGGGGTTTTTAACAGTGAGTAAGGTTTGGCGCTGTTTGCTTTCGCGCCTGGGATTTTTAACAAAGAGTGAGGTTTGTTACCACCTAGGGTTTGATGACAGGGCAACTCAGTTACAATGAAGTGGCAATTTTTGGATTATTTACCGTGTGGGGTTTTTAACTGAGCGTGGATTTTTTTTACAGTGTCGGTTCTTCTTTATTGTCCATGGGGTTATTGGGTTCTTTATAGTAGATCGTTGGAACATTTTGATTCCGTTTTGCATTTTTGCATTCTTTTCCTCAGACATCGATGAAATCTTGTAGGGGAATTTGTATAGTGGCAACGCAAGAATTGAAGCCGAGGTTAGTGATGGTAGGATTTGTGCAGGCCAACGAGATTTAAATGTTTCTCTGCGACCAGAAATACAGAGTTTGTGTCATGCATGTATGCTTGGTAATGAAATATTTCTTGTGTAGAGGCCCGATTTCCATTCACATTTTGCTTTTAGTTTACGATATATTGATTTATTTGAAGGGTGGGTTGACCAAGTCAAGGCAACCATGACTTAATCTATGAAGTCAGAAAACAAGTTAGATGGAGCTTCTAACTTCAGAGCGTGGAAGACAAGGATTGACCTCATCCTTGCCAAGAATAAAGTGTTGGATATCGTGAAAGGAAAGATCGTGAAACCAGAGTTTGAAAAAGGAAAAGAGAAGGAACCGCATAACGTTGTAGTTATGGAGAAGTTCAAAGACAGTGACATCAATGTCATGAGTATCATAGTGGACTCCATAAAAGACCACTTGATATCCTACATCTCCCATCTTGACTCATCGAAGAAGATGTACGATGCCCTAACAAACCTCTTCTCAGTGAGAAACATTGGACAAGTAATGAGTCTGAAGAATGAGCTCCGTGACATGAAGATGAATGACAATGACATCATAACATCATACTTTGTGAGAATCTCTCAGTTAAGAGATCAACTACAAGCTATTGAGGAGATCATTTCAGAGAAGGAATTGGTAAACATAGTACTCAATGGTCTTCCCAAGACATGGGATGCATTTGTCGCAAGCATGAACACAAGGAAGAAATATTCTACATTTGAAGAACTTTGGACTTGCTGTGCTCAAGAAGAATCAAGGATCAATGCAAAAGATAATCCTCAAAAGAAGTACGATGATCAAGCCTTCACAACAAGATTCATGAATTTCAGGAACAAAAGGAAGTTTGAAAGAAAGCCAAATCAAAAGAAGGATATATCAGAAATACAATGCTTCAACTGTTGAAAATATGGTCACTACAAGAATCATTGTCCCGAGCTAAAGAAAAGGAAGGAGACACACGAAGCATCAGTTGCCGAAGAAAAGGAACCTACAAAGTAGACTAAGCAGGATGAAAAAGACTTCTTCTTCTGAGACAAGGTAACAATACTCTTCATAGTTCTTGTATATACCATGTTTTCTGTACATATCTATTTTCTAGAAGATAATATGTTCCAAGAGAAGAACAACAAGATTGCTATCACTATGACTACAAGACAAGACAATACACATGAAAGGACGTAGTACATCAACAAACCTTGGTAACAATTCATGTGGAAGTTATTACAAAAGTAACAGCTGCAAGATAAGCATAAATCAACAATCAAGAGGAAATTAGAGTAAGACTTATGACACCTTGCAGAAGGCAATAAGGATGCAGACGGAAGCATGGATTATGTTAGATGGAGGGAGCCGATTATATACTTCCAAAAGAAAAACATACACTCATACATGAAGCAAGGATTAGGAGGGAGCTAATCCTATGATCTATTAAAGATGATGAAGTATATATCCATGGTAGCAATCATGAAAAGCAATACGTATTCAGTTTGACTTTAGAAGAAGCCTTCTTCGAAAAGAAGCCTAAAAGTATCCCTGGTTGTCCATCCACATCCGTGATTCTATGATGAAAGAAAGAAGTGGAATCTTTAGGGCATGGAATCTATAAGAAACTCCATGGACCCAAGAAGCTAAAGAGAAGCATGAGGAAGAACATGAAGATTGCAAGAAAGAAAGAAAAGACAGAACAACTAGTCATTGTATCAAGAATCACAAGACGAACTCACTAAAAAGAAATCAAGCAGAGGAAATGAAAAGTGTGATGAAGAACAATGTATGGAAGACTTATGAATGCAAGCATTGTGAGATCCAGAACTAGAAGTTCTCCCAGATGGAGGGAGAAGACTATGATGATTGTTTGCTCCAAGTAAACCAGACATACCTCTACATGAGCCAGTATATCGTTCACAATATCCATGGGTTGGAGTTTACATGTAGAGCAACCTCAAGGCTTTGAGGTATACCAAAAAGAGACCCTTGTATGCAGATGGAAGAAGACAACTTGGTGAAGAACCTCCAATGCACAACATAAGCGTGGTGAAGACTTTCTGTAACAAAGATATTGTATCAAAATGATTACTCAGAAGATCAGGATGATGGATTGCCAATCCATGACAAAGATCTCATGATGACAGAAGAAGTGCCAGATGGATATGTTCCAGTTTGACCCTTGCCACGATGTTGTGAGCTAGCAGGAACCAAAGAGGAATCCAACAATGATATACTTTATTGATCAGAGCTATATGAAGCCTTCAGAGAAAACCAGTGTTCCAGATCGAAGTACATTTGAGATCAAGCATTACATTCTCTGTGATGAAGTCCAGAAAGGAGAAAGTGGCTCTCCAATATATATCTCCACAGATGAGCAGATAAACAGACATTTTGGTAAAGCTTCTGTCCAAGATGAAAGAGTTTGCGTACTCAAGCTAGAGCTCGTGGAGATGAATTCCTTATTGAAAAAGGAAGAGATGATTCCCAGGTTGGGAGGGAGCACTGGTGTGTTATTGATTGATGGACAATCATTTTTCAGTTCAAAAAAATGGTCCAGGATGAGCAGTTCCTCTCCAGATTTGGAAGGTGGTTTGAGATTTCTGATGGACAGGCATTTTTCTAGTTCGGAAAATGGTCCAGATCGAACGGTCATTTTCGTAATGAAAATGGTTCGATGGATTGTTGATGTACCATAGACAACGATTTCACATTGTGAATAACATGGGGAATGGTCTAGGGCAGTCTCTCTTCTTGAGGGTTACTCAAGAAGACTGGCCCGCCTCGCCGGACAACGATTTCCCATTGTGGTTAACATGGGGAATGGTCCGTTTTGGAGGTTGGTGCAGGACAGTCATTCCTTAGAGCAGATTCATTCTCTCCAGGTTGCACTTTGTTTAGTGCCGGAGGAATGGCCGAGGGTGGGGAATGGTCCAGGTTCAACAATCAGGGATAGACATTCCTTAGGGCAAACTCATTCTCTCCAGGTTACACTTTGTCTAGTGTCGGAGGAATGGCCCAGGGTGGGGAATGGTACAGGCTCAGAAATCAGGACAATTCTTCTTCCTTGCTTGAGAAGAATAGTCCAGATAGCTCATCATTGATGTTTTACCTTTTGAGGGAAAATGCTCTTCCAAGATCTCACAGATGTGAGTGGAAGAATGGCCCAGATGATTCAGTTTATATCATAACATTGTTTCTATGCAGGTTGATATCAGATGATTGTTATGAAGATTGCATGTCTCTAGACAATAGATGTATACTACTGTGGTGGACATGTTCCATTGTTTGTGACTATATGTCACCGTTCAAGTACCTGTGTGCTACTTGGTGTGGTAGTGTACCACTGGATTGTAGTTGTGTACTACTATGGATAGACACAATTGTGTTCTATTGAATGATATTGTTTCGATTGCCTTGAAGACTATCAACAGTGTGAAAAATGATTATCAACTAGATGGATGATCAATGGACAGAGTTTTCCCAGACGAAAAATGGTTCAGGACATTTATTCTTCTAGGACATATGTCCAGATTAGAAGAATGGCTCTTGTGTCACTCTGTGGTGTGAGTGACTTATCCAACATCATGTCTAAATTACTCAGATAGAGTATGGTTTCGAGAGATGATGCAGCGGATGACACTGATGGTGATGATGGTGCTCATGATCTAGTCTATACAACTATGTTGATGCTACCGGGTGAATGGTATGTTTGTGCTCAAGACCATTACCTGTAATACCTCCCTAGCTAGGAGGGAGTGTTAATATTATGGTAGTTGTGGGAGG
>ML794202.1:199333-226831 GCA_009831015.1 Picea engelmannii | reverse complement strand
CAAAACGTACTCATGAATCTGTTGTCCCTGTCACTGATGATGGTTTTGGGTAGGCCGTGTAGTCTGAACACCTCTCTGAAAAATAATTCGGCCACCTATGTTGCACTGAAGTCTGTGGCTATGGGAAAAAAGTGTGCAAACTTTGTCAACCTATCTACCACCACGAAAATGCAATCTTTCCCCTGTGCTCTGGGCAACCCGGTGATGAAATCCATGTATATACTTTCCCACTTGTGCTCTGGAATAGGTAGGGGCAACAATAGTCTTGTAGGGTGTGTGTGCTCATCCTTATTTTCTTGGCATGTAGTGCATTCTTTGACATGCTTCATCACATATTCCTTGAGGCCTTTCCATGCAAACCTTTCTCTCACATGCATGTATGTCTTACTGATGCCTTGATGCCCCGCTACTGGTGAGTTATGACATGCATGCAGGATACTTAAGAAAGGAAAAGGATAAAGGAGTAAAAGATAACTTTTAACTTCTTGACTTTTCCCCCTTCAGTGTGAGACTATGACCTAGTGGGGGTGCCCAGGTCACTGAGTCTCCTCATCACCTCTCTAAGAGGTGGGGGACATTACACCCTCTTAGGTAGAATATTCTTCAAAGTTACAATATTTCAACACTCCCCCTTAACAACAAGGGTATTCTACTGACAACATTAATAACAATTGACTGGACTCAATACATTATCAAGAGGAGGGGACATCATCATCATCATCGGGAATACTATCGGTCATATCTATAAGTCATCGGAAGTTTTTCTCATCATCAACATTAGTAGAAATTGAACATCATCATCATCTGCAGCGCGGAGCTAGAGTAACATCATCATCATCTGCAGCACGGAGCTGGAGTAACATTATCATCATCAACAACATGAAGCTGGAACATCAACATCAACACCACGAAGCTGGAATAACATCATCATCAACAACAACATGAAGTTGGAACATCAACATCATCAACAACATCAAGCTGGAACATCAACATCAATATGTGGCAATAGAATGAGGCAGGTGCATCAACAACAACATATGTGGTAATCTGACAGACCATCCTTACCGGACCTTTGGGATCTGCCCAGGAATCATAAGATTCCATAGGATATAAAATCCTAACAAGATACCACGTGGTACTCTGATAGATTGTCCTTACCGAACCTTCAGGATCTACCTAGGAATCATAAGATTCCCTATGATATAAAATCCTAACTGAGCTACCACTACTGACCACAGTTGGCATACACATGCACAGGTACTCCGACAGACCGTCCTTACCGGACCTTCGGGATCTGCCCAGGGATGATCAATCCCCTAGGATATAAAATTCTAATTGAGCTACTCGTTGTTGTTCAGGATACTACAGTATCATTAGCATCACTCCCCCTTTCGAGGGAGGTCATTTCGAACTACACCAAGCTTGTCTCGGAAGTAATCAAACTTCACACGAGACAGAGGCTTAGTCAACACATGTGCAACCTTCTCATCTATGCCAACATATTGGAGCTTTACAGCTCCCTTCTACACCATGTCATGAATGTAGTGATATCAGAACTCTATGTGCTTCGCCTTATCATGGAACACTGGGTTTTTTGTCATCTTTATGCAACTCTGGTTATCACATAGAATCATGGTAGCTTCCATCTTCAGATCGAATAGACCTGTCAACAACTTCTTAAGCCATAACCAGCAGAACATGCTGCAATGTACTCCACTCCTGTCGTGTTGAGATCAATACTAGACTGCTTCCTGCTTTGCCACAAAGTCATGGTTGACCCCAAACTGAAACAACATCCTGAAGTTATTTTTCTATTTGAAGCACTTCCAGCCTAATCTGAATCAGTATAGCCATACAATCTGAAGTCATATTTTCCAGTATAATAGAGGCCATAGTCCAACGTACCCTTAAGGCATCTCATAACATGCTTTGCAGCTACAAGGTGAACTCGTCTGGGCTCCACTAGACATTGACTCAAGGTGTTCACAACAAAGCATATATTTGGTCGGGTATTCGTCAGATGCATCAACGAACCAATCATTTGTCTGTATAGAGTAAGATCAACTATTTATGACGAAGTATCAACCAATAACTTCATATTCATCTCCATAGAAGTGGACATGGCTCTATAGTCCATCATGTCAAATCTCTTCAGAATTTCCACAACATACTTTCCTTGATTAAGGAAAATCTCTTGTAGGTTCTGCCATACTTCAAGACCTAAGAAATAGTGCATCGGACCTAGGTCCTTCATTTCAAATTTAGCAGCAAACTTCTTCTTACAATCTATGATGAGCTATTCTTCATCTGTCAAGAATAAGTCATCCACATATAGCAATAATATAACTGGTCCATCATTCTCAATCTTGAAGTAAAGGTTGGGATCAACTTTACTCTTGGTAAAGCCCAAGCTCATCAGAAAAACTAACGATCCTGTCATACCAAGCTCTTGGAGCTTGCTTCAACTTGCAGACACGAGTTTTCCTATCCCGTACTTCGAAACCAAATTTTCATATCACATTGTACCAACCTGGTACATTTTCTCAACTACAGCTCAATCTGAATAATCATGTGTTGGTTCTAAATGCTTTCTGCAAAGCACTATTTGTCTCATTGTTTGAGAGTATGTCCTCTACTCTCTCTACAACTGTTCCTTCTTGAACTGGGACTCTACACCTGCAACTGCTCTTTTTGAAGCTAAGAATGATTGCTCTATTCTCACTGTAGTTGTTGAACTATGAGATTAGCTCCTCTATTCTGTCATGACAACAAATTCATCGAAAACTGAGAGTGGTTGATATTGAAGGTAGCTTATCCTCTTTATTTGGAGGTAACTCAATCTTCTATTGTAATCATGTCTCCATGGCCTGACTCATGTACCGCACCAACTGGCACTGGAGATAACTCAATCTTAAATACAAGGATTTTCATACTTTTTCCCTCTGAATCTCATATTGTGTCCACTTCTTTTAATGAATCATGCTTTTTCTATATATACTTCTTTTGATTACTGGAGCAAGTGTCTCGTCATAGTCTTCTCTCTCTTGCTGGGAGAACTCTATGGACACAAATCAGGCTTTGTACATCTTTATACTGATATTTGCAACATGCTTGATCTGTTAGATCAATCTTGGAAGTCATCATTGACTTCCCTTCTGGTCTCAAGGCAAAAACCGTATCCCAATCCTTCTTACTGGCTTCCTCCTATGTCACTGAAACAAGGGAATCTTCTCAGGAGATTTCATGTCTCCTAGAGGTCTCTGAAGCTACGATATAATCTTCTCAACTCATGGCATCTATCTGCCAGTCCTAGAAGATGTCTCTTTTTCCCATCTGATCCTTTCTGAGATAAGGTTTACTCTGAGTCTTGATTTCTTTCGAGTCTACAAAAACTTCATAGTCTCTATAGGATATACTTGGTGTTGAATACCAAGTCTTAATATGAAAATCTAAGTCAGACTTCAAACGAATTCTACTTCCAGTCAAGGTGGCTTCATTATCCATTGACTAAGTCTACTATGAGTTCTATTCTAATGTTCGGTCATGTTTGGAGCCTTCTGCTCCTTACAATCAATCTCCATATGAGATACTCTATATCTCAAAAGTAGCTTCTTCTTCATCTTCTTTGGTACATGAATGTATATGGTCATGTATACAACTTGAATGGTGTGCTCCATGTCTCATCTAATATGTTGCCTCCTGCAACTGTCACTATAGCTTCCTCAGGGTTATCACCCGTCACCTGCTCGAAACAAGAGCAACAAGGGAGAAACAACAGACAAGAATAATACTCTTTATAATAATAATAAAACAATAGCGAGAACAATCATCACAGTAGCTCCTTTAGATCTATCACTTGTGAGCTACCTGAAACAAGGGTAAAAAGTAAGAAATATAATAATAAGGAATGAGAGAAACACTCTTCTAGTGTTGTGATCAATCATTCCTCAATGGTAACCTGGAAACAAAAAAAAGAAGTTTCTCCTAGAGGATATGTTAGTTATATCTAGTAAATGATTACAGTAAGAATTTATCTCAATAGTGCTCACATGCTACCAAGTATTCAATAATAAAACTTTTCAAAGATTGTTATCACAACTATAGTGTTTAGCAGTTGTCAAACTTGACATGTGTAAATTTGAATCTTATCAATTTAATCAAACAAACCTAGAACCTAGAGTTGTGTCCTCAAGAATGAGTGTGTTGGGTTTCTTCTGAGTCTCCTTCATTCAAGATGACAAGTATTTTATTCAACCTGTCCTATGTACTAAGACACTATGTTATCTTAACATAAATTTGAGTTAGGGAATAAACTCTATAATCTCAACTTTAATCAATCTAATACTTTGACTTTAATTTTGACTAATGGTTAGTATGATGAATTCAACAGATCAAAATGCAACCTGGATATTCATAATATTACAATAATGCCATAACAAGTAGAGGCATATCAAAGTAATCAAACCTGGGGTGCTAGTTCCTCTGAATGTGTTGGATCTGAGATCCCTCTGGATCTATGATTGTTGTTTAGACAAAAGATCCTTTCTCCTGCAAATACCCTTTAAAATAATGATATAGTTTAAACATATGTAAGTACATACCTCTGGTAGTATCGGTAGGTAGTGGCACCATCCGGCAACAACGAAAAGCAATAACGAACCTTTAAAACTTCAAAGGTGCTTCAATTTGTAATTTAAAGGTAGTTGAATATTTGCTAGGGTAAGGCACACTAGGACAATAAAAAATCATTCCCAACACTTCACAATTTTTTTTTACTGTAACTGGTGTTGCAACTAGTGTTGGCAATGCAACTAGTGTTGGCACTGCAATTAGTGTTACAACTAGCATGAAGGAACTTATATGAAGGAACTAGCACTGCAACTGTAACTGATACTGCAACTGGTACTACAACTGCAACTGCAACTTAGGGTTTTATAAGGAAACCCTAATTTCTCAAACTTCAAATTTCAGAATTCTGATCCATGGACTAGATCTTCCCTCCTAGGGTGAGCTCCTAAGTGTGGTTACTTTCTCCAATGTCCTCCTCAAACAAGGAAAACGTCACACTTAGGTTTTATGCAGAAACCCTAATTCTGTAGCAGTTGCAATACTGAAAATTGGATTGTGAGTTGGTGTCTTTCAGGCCTACTCTGAAACCATGTTGAAGTTTTACTTATACAACTAGCAGTTATGATTCTTCTTTATTATTATAATCATTTAGCACATTAGTTGCATAAATAAGATCACTGAAAGAGAGGCAATCACAGAAACAATAGAGACACAGTTTATCCTAGGAAACCTTCATGGGGGAGAAAACCCAACAAAAACTTCCTCAATATAGATAGACTAGAGAACGAACATAAGATCATCCTCTACTCCTTCACTAAGAAGAGTAGCGCACCACTTAACCAAGAGATAGACCAAAACCCTCCTTGACGTCACCCTCAGTTGCAACAGTTTCTCCTCCAAGACTTGCGCATTGCAAAGATGGTTGGTGAGTGTGTCCAAATGAGGCACTAACCTCTCTTATAAATAGTGGTCTAGCCAACCTATAATTAGGTCTGGGTTGACCTATCACTTTACCCTCTTAATTTACATTTAACTATCAAAGCACAAAAGGGATGACTTTTCCAAAGGCACAATAGTTACAATATAATATAATAATATTATTCAACATTCCCTCTTAGGTAGAATATTCTTTGAAGTTACAATATTTCAACGAGACTTGTTGGAGGATTTTCTTTATTTGGTTGGGGGGTGTACAATGTATATGCTTCAATTGTGCATAAAGTGGGTATGACAAGGAGTACAACTCACTAACCAATATGTTCACATTGCACAAGGCACAACATATCTTCCACATGTAGTGTATGAAAGATGTCACCATGTTGTCATGTACGACATATAGAGGAGGGTTAGCAAACCCACAACATCACCTACACATTTGAAGATCGTTATCCTCACCCATAACATAACACCCTTCAATTTTGTTGTGAAATGGTTGTGCATTATTCCTCAACAAATGAAAATCTCTTTTAGTAAACAACTAGTGATAGCAAAGTCCATAGATGCTACATCAACTCAACAATTCTAGCCTATACATATTGAATCTCCTCTTTAAATAGAAACAAACATCAAGGATTTCAAAGGATAAACATAAAAAATATTTCACAATATACTAATAGCAATGGATATAGTGGGTTATTTTGCAAACACAACTACTCCAATATGCTTCAATTGTAGCACTATGTTAGACTCTTCTCTATGTGACTGTTATTGATGCAAACACACTCTAGGCTTTGTCACTATTAAGCTTTAAGATGATGGACTAATCAATGATAAAAAAAAATGATAAAGATTAAATATTTTGTAGGTGTCTATTCAAAGGTGCAATACTTTTGTAAATGATGCTCATATTCAATAAAAGCTATAAACATATAAACCCAAGGCCAGGTGGCTATACTCCTTCACTTGTTGTCGATGTGAGCTCCAATCATTATTGTGTAAGGCTAATGGTATGTCGCATAAGCATGTTTGGCCCACTTTGGAGAAACATCAAGGTCAAGCTCATCCGAGCCTTAGTAGGGCTAGCTTATCGACATCACCATTAACTTATCTACAAGGGATGGGTACT
This sequence comes from Picea engelmannii, assembly GCA_009831015.1. NCBI lineage: Eukaryota > Viridiplantae > Streptophyta > Pinopsida > Pinales > Pinaceae > Picea > Picea engelmannii. Next base: position 220,197 of record ML794202.1, on the reverse strand, counting down.
CAACTATTCACAATTAATCCATAAAATGTTGTTGGGAATGGAACCAATGAAACAAAATAGCAATCCAACATGGCTTACCAAAGGAATTATGATCCATGGACTATCGTCACATAAAGGGCACAATAAAGAATATTCCTAGCCTACTTGGGAGACCAATTGGCTTTCCTAGCACATATAAAGATGTAGGGAGACTATGGTAAACCTAGATATTATGAAGACCCATAGTGCCAACTCTCCCTCCTACTCACATCATCTCTATCACATGGTTCCATTATTCCATGAATGAAGAATAATCCACAAACCCCTAGAGCTGAGATGAAACTCCACCTATTAACATTAAGTTGATAGAACATAGCCTGACTAGACAAAGGGTCAAACATCACTTGTCATAAGAGAAAAATTCTCATTACTTGCATCTGAAAAGATGGTTTGACAATCCTTAAGAAAGTAAGTTAAGGGCTCAAAGCCAATGTAGTTTGTAAGGTGTTGTTTAGTTCACAAAAGTTCACTAGTAAGCCATTTCTTACTTTGATTGGGACCCTATAATCCAATTATATCATAAGTCCACAACCGTTGTTGCTTAGAATCCTTGTCAAGGAGAAAAAGTATACACAGTGCACACAAAAAGTGAGGATTATTGTGCTAAGTAGGGTCACTGAAGACACTACATTGCACTAATGATCTAAAAACTATGACTAGCACAACATTGAAAAAAACCTCGACACTTCTAAACTCATAATCCTACTTCTTTTGCAGTTTCAACTAGAAAACCAACCTTAACCTCTCACAAAATTTTCTTCTTTTTCAATTTCAACCAAAAGAAGACATCAAACACAAATTTTATCTAGAACCCAACCTTAACCTTGCCCAAGCTTTTCTAGGTAGATCTACAAAGTTTTTCTTGATATTGTAATTGTTATGTTTGGATTTAGATCCTTGTTCCATTTGCTCTTGAACAACCCCTTCTTCACGAGTACCCACATTGGATGTAATGCACATAAATACTCTCCATACATGGGAAAATGCTTCTACAGAGGAGCATAGGATGAGGTCAATGCGTTGTAATGTTATATTAATATGTCCAACAAAGAATGCAACCAAGAACTAATTCAGAAGAGTAGGAAGGGAACAAAAAAATGACTTATTTCTCCATTGGTTGCACAAAGATAACCAAGAGAAAACATGATCTATCATTATGGGATTGTTTCCATCTGAAAAATGAACTAAAGAGTATTACATAATATCAATCTCCCTCCTGGAGTTGTTACCTAGATCACTCGAGTAGGAAAGTATAAGATTACCCTCTTGTAAGTTGCAAGGCTCCTTGGCAAACCTATCTGCTTCTGCATTGTGTTCTTTGTATATATGTTTTGTGTTGGTGACGAGTAAACCTAGTAGCAATGCCTTTGTCCTGGCTAAGATGTGGGTGTACACCGAGCCTTGTTATTCAACTAGTAAACCATCAAATTGAACACTTCGAGATCAAGGGTGACAAACAAGGTTGTGTAAATTCCTTGTAGCACTATGTAGTTGTTAGATTGTATATTTCCGACTCTCTAGAATATAATAGGGTACTTGTTGTAATATGTGATTCCCATCGATTCACTTTTCCCCATCACATAAACAAAATGCTATAGCTTGATAAAACTCTAATGGGGGAACCTCTCTGATGGATTTGGACCCATAACATCACCTCTCCATCCTACTCACATCATATCTAACACATCCTTCTATCATTCCATGGATGAACAATAATCAACAAAATCCTAGAGCCAAGGTGAAACTCCAACTATTAGCACAAAGTTGATAGAACATAGCTTGACTAGACAAAGGGCCAAACATCACTTGTCACAAGACCAAAATTCTCATTACTTGTCTTTAAAAATATTTGCAGGGAGAATTGATTCATTCAATATGGCATCTTCTCGACTTGATTTTCTTTACAATATTACTTCCCTTTTTTGGTTCAACATGACTATATTTTGTTGTTCGTCAAAAGCATTGTAAGATGATTTGAAAATCCTTAAGAAGGTAAGTCAAGGGCTCAAAGCCAGTATAGTCTGTAAGTTGTTGATCAATTTACAAAAGTTCACTAGCAAGTAATTTCTTACTTTTATTGAGACCCTATAAGCCAATTATATCAAAATTCCACAACCATTGTTGCTTAGGCTCCTTGTCCAGGAGAAAAGCGTGCATGATGCACACAAAGAGTGAGGACTATTGCTAAGTAGGGCCACCAAGGATACTACACAACACTAATGATAAAAAAACTATGGTTGGAAAAAAAAGAAACAACCTTCGACACTTCTAAACTCATATCCCTACTTTTTTTCTAGTTTCAGCTAGATGAAGACATCAAACACAACTTTCAACTAGAAAACCAAGCTTAAATTGTCACAAAACTTTCTTCTTTTTTAATTTCAACCAAATGAAGACATCAAACACAACTTTCATCTAGAAAACCAACCTTAACTTCTCACAAGACTTTATAGGTAGATCTACAAAGTCTTTCTTGATATTGTAAATGCTTTGTTTAGAATCGGATCCTTGTTCCATTTCCTTACTTTACTAGTACCCACATTGAATGCAATGCACATAAATACTCTCCATTTATGGGAAAATGCATTGTAATGTTATATTAATATGTTCAACAAACAATGCAACCAAGAACTAATTCAAAAGAGTAGGAAGGGACAGAAACAACGCATAATCAAACACATAAACATTTACTAAGAATTAAAAGTTATGGCTATGAGTGGCCTTGAAGGACAATCTTCCTTAGGCCATATGCCTAGGATTTGTGAGATGACATGATGTGCACTAAATGACACTATTTTTAGAGATGCAATATGGGAGGCATTTCTACCTCAACATCATTGATGTTTCTGTTACAAAAATTTGACTTGTTTTTCCATTGGTTGTCCAAATATAACTAAGAGAAAACATGATATATCATGACAGGATTGTTGCCATGTGAAAATGAATTGAAGAGTATTACATAATATCAAGCTCCCTCCTAGAGCTATTACCTATATCACTCATGTAGGAAAGTATAAGTTTATCATCTTGTAAGTCACAAGCCTCCTTGGAAAGCCTATCCACTTCTGCATTGTTTTCTCTGTATATATGTTTTGAACTGGTGTCGAGGAAACCTATTAGCAATGCTCTTGTCCTGGCTAATATGTGGGTGTACACCGATCCTTTCTATTCAACCAATCACAAATGATCTTAGAGTCCAAGAAAACCATCAACTTGAACACTTTGTGATCAAGGGAAACAAACAAGGTTGTGTAAATGCCTTGTAGCTCTACATAGTTGTTAGATTGTATATTTATGCTTCTCTAAAATGTAATAATGTACTTGTTGTAATATATGATGCCCCTCGATTCACTTTGCCTCATAATAGAAACAATATGCTCGAGATTAATCAAACTATAATAAGGGAACCTCTTTGATGCATTTGGACTTGTTCGAGTTTACCTACGCCAAGATGGAGTATTTGAACTTGCAAATTACATCATGAGGGGATGGCCTCCTATCCGAGAAAATGGGTGCAATTCATGTGATCCAAATGCCCCACATGACATGTAATTGGAGTAGAATTAAAGCCTTGATAGTGCCTTTGGCCTCAAACCTATTGTCCCACGCTTCCTCCATAGATTGACCTTAAGGAGGACAACTACCCATTGTCCTAGTTGTTGATTTTTCATTAAGCTAGGCTTAAGCATGAAGTTCATTCCATTTTAGCATTTTACTTAAACCATAAACAATTTTGTTGCAACAAGCAAGATCACAAGAAGAAACACCATGCAAAAGTACACAAGAAGTATCCTGGGAAACCCTTCTCAACAAGGGAAGAAAACCCGACCAATCCTTTGTTATATTCTTCAAGAGAAAGACCTTCACCACCAAGAAAACCTAGCACACAAAAGGGTGCTCATAAACCCTAAAAGGATAGCGCCTAAGAGAGGTGCGAACTTTTCCCAAGTAGATGTACTTGCTGAAATTTCCAAACTCACACAAAATATATGTTTCCTCAATGGGGAATTTACCTTTACTTGTATTAGACTTGACCTGTCAACAAAAGTGTCTATTGGCACAACAGGGCCGACCTCTCTATCTCATAATATAATTAATATTAACCAGATTAATTATCTTTTACATTAATTATCAATTACATTAAGGTGGGGCCAACCTATACCCTTTACATTACAATTAGGCTTACATGAAGGTCTGACTCTTGAACAATATAGCAAGGGATCTCATAAACCCACTAGTGCTCAGCCACTAGGGGCACATCCATAGGGATGTCTATATCGCTGGCTCACTGCATTACATAGAAGAACCACTTCTTCAATAATGCTCAACCACTAGGATCATGTTCACATGTGCTCATCCACAGGCATGTCCACTCAACATATCTTCTTTACCACTACATTACACAAGAGAGTCATATGGATTTTCTCATCAACTCTCTGCTTAGAGGAGGCTAATACATCATCTTCATCTTTGTCTCATGATGATGCACCTAACACTTTGGGATTTCACACGTTCACCTTGTGCTCAGCCACATGGACGTCCAAGTCTGCAGATCTCCTTTCTCACTGCGTTACACAGGAGAAACATCTGGAGTTATTCTCAAATCTTTGTAAGGAGGAGACCATCTCTACGTTCCAACTATGTATCAGATAGGAACCACACACCCCTCTCAGGGGCTCTCTCTCAGGTTTGTGTCCTGGAGAATGTCTCACGTAGCTGCAATCATCAACACTCCCTCTCAGCTAGGGAGGAATTCTTCACCATGCCAAGTCTCACACAGATGTACTTTGAGCTTTGTCTTGGATGTAGTCATCAACACTCCCTCTCAACTAGGGAGGTATCCTTCACCAAGCTAATTTGGTGAAGATGTCTGGAATCTTCTCATGTATAGGAAGGTACTGCATGTGTACTATTTTCCTGTGCATCATGTCTCTAATATAAAGATTTATTTTTTATCTCAACGTGTTTCGATCTATCATGAAACACTAGGTTCTCAAAGAGCTTTACACACGACTATGATTATCATCATAGAATCCATATCATGATCAAGTAAATTTGTCAGAAGTTTATGAAGTTGCACTGCTTCGCACACTCAATGATACATACTCTGCTTCTATGGATTTCAAGGCCACAGAGCTTTGTTTCCTGCTACACTAGGAAACCATGACAACTTTCATGAAAAAATAACAACCGAATGTTCTCTTCGAGTCCATTGTACTCTCTGCTCAATTTGTATCAGCCTATCCTGCAAACTCAAGTTCACACTGAAGGCATATCTTAGGCCATATCCAACCGTGCCTTGTATATATCTCAATACATGCTTTATTGCTATCCAGTGAGTCTGTCTCGACTGACTCATGGATTGACTAAGCACATTCACTGCATAACATGAATCTGGTTTGGTGTTAACCAGATACGTCAATGATCCAATCAACTGTGGATCAATATTGTCTGAATCATCATCATTCATTTTTTTCAAATCCATCACGGTGGTTTTGCATGCTGTCACACTAAACTTGTTTAATATACCCACTGTATGTTTTCCTTGACTCGGGAAAAATCTCACCGATCCTCTGTCATACTTCTTGTCTCAAGAAGTAGTGTATTATACTTAGATCCTTTATCTCAAAATCAGAAGTCAAAGCTTACTTGTATCCAACAACAAGGCTTTCTGAATAAGTCAGGCTCTTGTCACCAACACTATAATAACATAGGTTTGGATTAACAACACTCTTGCTAAAACCCAAACTCATCAAGAATTCATCCATCTGATATAGTTTCCAACTCATGGATGGTAGTACAGATGGAAGTGTATCGGGCTTACTGGATCAAGTGTCTCATCATAGAAAACTCCCTCTGTTTGTGAGAGTCTTCTGGCTATAGATCTCGCTTTGTATTTCTCGACACTTCCATCAGCTACATGCTTGATCTTATAGATCCACTTGGAAGTCACCACATGCTTCTCTTCTGTTCTCTAAACAATATCTTATACATCATTCTTTAAGATATACTGGTATTCTTTTGTTATGGCATCTTTCCATACATGTTCTCTTCTTGCTTCTCCAAGACAAGGAGGCTCAAAATCAATGAAGTGGCTCATGACTGAAGGATGGCTCGAAAATATCTTTTGCTTTCTTGGGATGTGCCTTAAGAGGCTTGTATGTTTCTCTGCCTCCTGCAAAGTGAGCCTAGGAAGGCCTGTTATGCCCTACTACAATATCTCTAGACATATCAACTGGAGCAAGTGGATTATTTGGAATAATGTTTGTCTCCCTCTGAACTACTGAAGGGGGAGAAGGTATTGTTTCACTGTCAATCTCCATCTGAGATTCTCTGGATCCTTGAAAGGCTATTTCTTTTTCAAGGACAACATCTCTTCTTGTCTCAATCTGTCTCTGACCATGGATGTCGATCTGGAATGTCTTTGAAGATTCATTGTTATCCCATAAATGTATCCTTTCTCCCTGAAGGGTCTATCTTGGACTTCTTCTCTTTGGGTACATGAAAATACACCGGGCACCCAAATCTCCTGAAGTGTTCAATCTTAGGATTCACTCTGGTGAAGGCTTCTTCGAGAGTTATGTTTTTCAAAGTCTGGTGAAGAATCTCGTCCTGAACGTATATTGTGTCATGCATGCTTCTGCCCATAGAATCATAGAAAGATTACGATCATGCATTGTTGCATTGGTTGCCTCAATGATGGTTCTATTATTCTTTTTTCTCAAATAGTTTTGAATCCCTCTGAGTGAAGTGACTCCCTCTGAGGGATAAACATCTTCCTTTGTTTTTAACCTATCTCGAACAAGAAAAAAAAAGAACCAACACAAGAATATCTCCTAAAGGAGAATAATGAGTACATCTCTAGAATCAAAACAATTTAAGGAATGTTGTCACAAGTACAACACCTACTTGTAATGTAGCAAACTTTAGAGATATAGGTTAGAGGAATGACAATTACAATAACCAAACCTCGAGTCTTCACTTACATTATGTTGTTCCTCTGAATGCACTGAGATCCCTCTTGATCCATGACTTCAACAAAAGGTTCTTCCTCCTACAATTACCCTCATGACAATGATACAAATAATAAATATACAAGTGCATGCTTGAGGGTGTTGATATGATATATCCAATGGCACCTGGTTGATCTATGTCCTCTGAGATCTTCATGAAAAAGGTAGTCACAGTGTCACCTTTTGTCATCTTGTTATTTTGAAGTTGGCCCTTCAATGTAAGATCTTGTGTAGATGATTGGCTTCCTTTTCTTGTCATCATCTTCCTTCCATTCATCAATAGTTGTTTATGGTAAACCTTTTTGTATCACCCATAATAAGTTTTCCTCTGAAGTCTTATCTTCCAGGAACTTGAAGTTGCTTGATCCATCAAGCTTATCTTCCATCATAGTTTTGTTCATCATATTTTTAGATTCTTCACAAGCCCTTGTTAACTGGGCTAGAAAACCTAACGGCTAGGCTAGGCTAGCAACCTTAGGTTTTGTTGGGCTTATGACTTCCAACAATAAGCCTTGAAAGTCATAAGAACATAGGTAATCTTGAAGGCTTCTTCAAAGAGCTACAGAAACCCTAAAAACATAAATCTACAGAAAATTGCGAAACACCAAGGCCAAATTTTCAAAATGCTCGAAATTTCACTCTAAGAGTCTTTGAGGTGCGTTGGAGAAGGTCGCACTTTCCTATGCCAAAATTTGCCTCAACGTCCAGTTTTACGGGCTGAAACACCCAAAAGAAGAGGGTCGCACAGATTTTCTGGAAACCCTAGGAGGGTCGTACGCTTCTGCAGAAGAAGAAGGATGACTGGTAAAAGCTTCTAGCTTGTGCAATGGGTTCTTCAAGACCAAAGCTCTAATACCATGTTGATTTTTCATTAAGCTAGGCTTAAGCATGAAGTTCATTCCATTTTAGCATTTTACTTAAACCATAAACAATTTTGTTGCAGCAACCAAGATCACAATAAGAAACACCATGCACAAGTACACAAGAAGTATCCTGGGAAACCCTTCTCAACAAGGGAAGAAAACCCATCCAATCCTTTGCTATATTCTTCAAGAGAAAGACCTTCACCACCAAGAAAAACTAGCACACAAAAGGGTGCTCATAAACCCTAGAAGACTAGCGCCCAAGAGAGGTGCACACTTTTCCCAAGTAGATGTACTTGCTAAAATTTCCAAACTCACACAAAAGATATGATTCCTCAATGGGGAATTTACCTTTACTTATATTAGACTTGACCTGTCAACAAAAGTGTCTATTGGCACAACAGGGCCGACCTCTCTATCTCATAATATAATTAATATTAACCAGATTAATTATCTTTTACATTAATTACCAATTACATTAAGGTGGGTCTGACCTGTACCTTTTACATTACAATTAGGGTTACATGAAGGTCTGACTCTTGAACAATATAGCAAGGGATCTCATACACCCACTAGTGCTCAACCACTAGGGGCACATCCATAGGTATGTCCATATCTCTGGCTCACTACATTACATAGAAGAACCACTTCTTCACTAGGATCACATTCACCTGTGCTCGTCCACATGCATGTCCACTCAACAGATCTTCTTTCCCACTGCATTACACAGGAGAGTCATCTGGAGTTTCTCATCAACTCTCTGCTCAAAGGAGGCTAATACACCATATTCATCTCTATCTCACGACGATGCACCCAAAACTTTGGGATTTCACATGTTCACCTTGTGCTCAGCCACATGCACATCCAACTCTCCAGATCTCATTTCTCACTGCGTTACACAGGAGAATCATCTGGAGTTCTTCTCAACTCTTTGTAATGAGGAGGCCATCTCTACGTTCTAGATCTATCTCAGATAGGAACCACACACCCCTCTCAGGGGCTCTCTCTCAGGTTTATGTCCTGGAGAATGTCTCACGTAGCTGCAATCATCAACACTAGTTACATTCCAAACCTCTTATGTAAAATGACATGCTACTAAAAGATGGAAGATTGTTTTTTCTTGTGCCCTACAAAAAAAGCAGATACTTGGCCCCTCCTTCTTTCTTTTGAGGAGATTATCCCATGTTAGTATTATGTTATAAAGGGCCAACCATGTGAATATTTTTGTCTTAGGTGGCACAAAGTTTCCATATGCCCTTCCACCACTATGGGCTTTCCCCTCCATCTACTAGAATTGATATGGACTTATATCCTAGCTTCACTTTGTATGTTTCTCTCAATTCATTTTTGGCCCATTCCAATTTGTCCTCTTCATTCGACGGGGAGACTGCATTAGAGACTAATCCCTACCTATATTGTGTCCACAAGGTTGCATCATGGCCATTCAAACCTATATTTTATGATGTTTTCCAACCCGATGTCCATCGACTTCTAATATGGTGATCAAATGAATCTCCTAGGAGGGTGATACTATTTTGTTTCAACCGATCAAGCATGACTGTTGGGAGTAGTTCCTCTCTGCAAGGTCAATAATAACATATATCATAATATGTATGTTTCACCCACACCCAAATTCCATGCTATATATTCGACGATATAATGTCAAAACTATGGATAATGGCCTTCCAAAAATATAACCACCCAAATGTAGTATGGGACTAGACTAAATCCATTCAATGAGGTGGAGAAGATGAATATATTTCTAAAGTAACATTGTTGCCATAGTAATCCCTTTGTGATAAAGTGCCAGACTCCTTTCATTGTTAATGCCCTGAAGAATAGATGTAGGTCTTTTAGTCCCCATCCACCTACACTTTTTGGACAAGAAAGGATATCCCATTTAATGAGAGGGACACTTTTATCTTCCTTTCTGCCAAACCATAGATAATGTAGGCATAGCTTTTTGATCTTGTTCAACATCATATTTGATATGTAAGCTAGGGATAACTAATAAACATGGATGGTTTCCAAGATGATTTTTATGAGTACCAATCTTCCAACCATCAATATACATCAATTACACCAAAGATTTATTCTCCTTTTGAGTGTGTCATATAACCACTACTAGTCTTGTATGTGATCATCATTTGGCTTCATCAAGAATCCCAAGTATTTGAAACAACCCTTAATTGGGAAAATGACTAAAAAAGGATTTTGAGGATCATAATGTGAATGGATTGGGAAACACACACACATATGCATATCATGAAAATGAAACCCTTAAAATGCTCACACAAACAAGTAAATAAAGGGAGTTTGTTGGAAAAGGTCATCCTACTCATGAGAAACACCTTTACTAATTCCTACCATGATTCATGAACCAACAAAAAGTGCTCTCTTGAAGAAAGAGCAAAAGCATAAATTAGTTTGAGGTTTGATCTCAGCTAAAATTAAAATCATGTAATTGTTGTGTGTAAATTGACATCAATGTCACTACCATTTGTAACTCTCATTGCATAACTCTGATTAGGTTGCAGTAAAATCCTCATGAATCTTTTCACTCAGATATCTAGGCAATAAATTGCAGTACAATATAGTTAATATCCCACATTATCAAACAACTCTCCAATTTGAGTTAATGAGTTCTCGTTTGGAGATCCAACTTGAAGTTCCATCAAACAAACTCCCTTCCTTACATACAACATATAACACAATTTTTTTGGCTAAACATACATTGAAGCTTGTTTCAAGAATGTTGAATTAGTGAGTCTCAATTCAGATCAAACTTGATTTTTCCCACTTGCATCAGTAGCACACTCCCAAAAGGATGCAGACTTATTTCTTACTTATTTTCTTCCTCTTTGTGTTTTATCTCTTCAATGGAGCCCGATTTAAGAGTTTCATATGTTGTTTAAAATTTGTGATACAAACCGACCCTGTTTGTTGTCCCTTACACTAATTCTTTTGAATTGGGATTGTTGTTCCTGACCAAGGAATAGTGCCAAGGAAACATATGGGGGATTTGAAAACATCCCCACTTTTGGCTAATCTAAAACAATTCAGTAGCCAGAGGGGGTATCCGTCATTGATGGAATGTAATTTAAAAGGTGGTGCATTTTCTATTAAATCAAAGATTACTTAGAAGATTTATAATAATGCAACACACAATCATTTATGTTTCAAATGGTCATCTTTATCCTATTTTTAAATACATCAAGTGATTAAACAAAAGAAACGGAAAAATACTTTGTGTCGGATACCTAATCCTTAGGGATTGACGTACTCTATAAATAATTGTAAATATTATTTAGGAGAAATATGAAGAGTCGTAGGTGAATATGAAGATTCATTCAAACCTTTTGGAAGATGAAACCAAAGGTCACCTCCTTTGTATATATGCATGATGTGAGTTAATGAAATATCCATCTCGTGGAGTTACTCAATCCTCTGTCCATACTTATCCTAACAATGGTATCATAGCCAGTTTTAACTCCATGATTGTGTGCATAAATGCCTTTGCAAGTCTGTATTCCTTCTCTTTGCTTGGCAATGTGTTACATCTCCTGCCTCGTCTCTAAATAGCATGTCATTGTTCCCTTCCATTGCATATTCTCTGTAAATTAAACAATCATTGCATATTCACTAAGAAGTCGACCATTGTGCTAGTATACGCATCTGCATGATCTCTAAGTACTCCAGAGCTATTGTTCCTTAGAGAATCATTTTTGTCTCTCTAATTATTATCCTCATAGAATTGAATTCTAGCGTTTGTTTCTAGGTTCCCATTAGGGTTTGCACACTTTCTCCCATCAATTTTCCCTTTGCGCCCATCTCACGTTCTACCTCATGAGCGATTGTTCCTCGTCCCTAATTTGGCCATTTCTTGCTCCTAGATCAGCACCTAAATCTCAACTCCTCTCGATTGCTTACACTCCCCCATCTCCTCTCATCCTCCCAGCTCCTCTCTCTCTCTCTCTCTGAATATCTTTAGATCTAGTACATATACCTACAAGAATAATTGTCAGGATTTCAGTAGTTGAATCCTCTAAGACATTTAAAATATGCCTCACCATCATAGGAACAACCAGCATATGTTGAAAAATTGTTTCTAGCCTTGGCTCCATCTTGCATAGGAGCTCCATCATTGCCAATGCTCAACCGACGTTGGGCTTATCGATATTCACCAGGGATTTGATCAGTGCCTTGACCGCTTCAACACTAGAAGTAGGTTTTCAAAACTGAATTGTCTCACTTCCTTCATAGACCTAAATAGATTCATGCCACATAGATACATACCTATTCTATGCATGAATGTAGATAGCCACATGTCACATTTATACAAAAATATGAGGGGTCAAACAATAAGCAATATTTATTATATTCAATCTAACTTTGACTCGTCATATAAAGAAACAAGGTTGAAATGATAGAGAGTTTATTCACTCAACAAACTTCAAAATAAAAGGATCATTGGATTTAATGTTGATAAAAGCATAAAGAAATTTACCAAAGATATACAAAATTTCAGATATGCTTGTATTGTGTGAGTGAGTATATATTAATTTTGTGAATGTCTAACTGGATAATTTTTCCTCGGCTTGAAGCATTGTAGTCCCATTGTGCATCATTTTATGCTTTGGAATCCCTAACTTCTTAGGTAGATTTAGGGTTTTGTTGGAAGATGCATTCTCTCATCTCCATTGTTTGCGTGGTGTTGACCAGAAAATAAAATTACCCATAATGGTCCAGAAATATCAAACAGACTTTGATTTTTAATGACTTGTGGGATGACTGGAAAATAAAATTACCCATAATGGTCTAGAAATACCAAACAAACCTTGATTTTTAATGACTTGTGGGATAGTAGACAAGAAGAGAATGACAGTATATCGACCATACCTACAATAGATAAGGAGCTTGTCATATGAAACAACAAAGACAAGAAAGCATATGTTGTGATTGATGTGACAGTAAGTGAAGAGGTGAGCCGCTATGTTATTTTCATTAAAGACTCCTATGGTGCGTTAAATAAATTAAAGGATCTGTATGACTCACACTCATAATTGGAACTCATACAATTGTTGGGGAAGCTCTTCAATCTAGAGTTGAAGGATGGTGATCTCATGGCTTTAGCTTCTGATATCAAATCCATCATGCATGACATCGGTGCACTGGAGTGAAGATATACATTCCTCTCACAACCTTTATTAAGGCCCTCTACCCAACATAATCTCACTACCTTGAATCCCTACAAGCTAGTGGCCAAATGAAGTCCATCACATTTGACACTTTGGTGGAGAAAGTTGTATAACATGAGAAAGCCTTTGGAAAGAAATCACCTCAACCCACTAGAGATATTGTGTGCCTTGCTCAAAAAGGGAAGAATCAATCATGTTATTCTTCTAGAGGAGAAGGTAGTGAAAGAAGATGTGGAAGAAAGAATTTCAGAGGTAGAGGGGGTAGGCAGAACCATGGAGAGAGATCTGATATTCACTGTGTTCGTTGTGTAAAGAATGGGTCACATGAAGCAAAGACATGCAAAATCCCATGGGAGAAGATCAAATAAAAGCAGGATAAAAAAGAAGACAAAGGTAAAGCATCAGACACGGCGAAAGGTAAAGCACCTAAATCTGCTCATTATATTGCTTCCCATTGCAATATTGGAGTAACACAAGATTTCTTTAACACTTCATTTGCTTCTTAGGGAGAGGAATGGCTACTTGACACAGGTGAAACATGTTGCATGACCTTCCAAAGAGACTTATTTGAAGATTCCAATGACAATGTAGATGGCATAATATGTTTTGTAGATAAATCAAGTCTCAAACCTTCGGGAATTGGGACCGTCAGACTTAAATTGTCTGGACTCTAGGATTTTATTTTGTATTATGTTGAGCACACACTTATACTGAGAGGGGGGGTGAACCAATATAAGAATTATTTTACTCTTTCAAACATTCATCAACCATAAGAAAACAATCACATATGAGATCTATTAAATGCAGAACATGGAACTCATACACTCATAGTTCTTTATGGCACCAACCTACTGTGAAAAATATTTGTAGGCACCAACCTACTAGAGACACCAATCCCCACTAATACAAGTCCTGGTAGGCACCAACTTACTAGAGACACCAATCCCCATTGGTACAAGTCCTGGTAGGCATCAACCTACTCTTATAGATCTTCGTAGGCACCAATCTACTGGAGACGTCAATCCCAACAGCTAAGAACCAACTTAGCAAGAGACACCAATCCCTTAAAAATATTCGTAGCCACCAATATATTGGAGAGACCAATCCCCACCGCTAATCAAGGTGGATATTAGTGGTCACCCACCTACTCCACTAGCTCAAAACACAGTTTTTTGGGTCCCAAACTTTTGGGGCCATTTTGAGGCCCTAAACGACGTTTTTTTTTACGAGTACTCCTCGGCTAGACCTTTCTCATGAGGTATCAAGCACCCCAAACAGAGATCATATGCAAAATTTATGCCCTGGGAAAGTTGACGTATCAACTACCCCCATCCGGGCCCACAAACCTTTTAGCATTTCATCTTTCAGGGTTAGGGTTTTGGATGTTTATGGTTTTCTCATTTATGATTTATGTTAAAAAGGCCTTTGGAGCCTCATTGTAAACATACTCATGTAGTTGTCACATCTCTTCTCATAGATAAGTTGCCACCATTCTAGCGAGTTCATTCACTCTGTATTTTTACTGTTTCTGTACATTTCTCTCATTAATAGACATTGTGTATTATTGTATCTATGTGTTTCTTGCAATATCTCTGCGTATTTCCTTGTTATATCCCTGCCTTCATTTCATTCTCAAAATAATTTGGATCAACTGCTAAGCAACAATTTATCAAGATACGCCAATCTCTTACAGATCTTCATAGACACCAATCTACTAGAGATACCAATCCCCACCGCTAAGCACCAACTTAACAAGAGACACCAATCTCTGAGTTGCACCGACCTTCACCGAGTCTGCTTTCTATTTCTACCTTCACCAGGTCTACTCTTTGCTTCTACCTTTACCAGGTCTACTCATTTCTCATGCCTTCACTAGGTCTGCTCACTACTTCTACCTTTGAGAGGTCTAACCAAAATTTGAATTTCCAAATGGAAAATTTCCCAAAGCTTGTTGTTTTGGGCCTCTTCCCAAGAATGAACTTGTACATCATGCCACGTATGTAATTTTGTAAATCTGATTTTGAAATTTTTTCCCGAGGTACTTCTATATGTCTCCTCTATTATATGGAATTTTCACATTCTAAAGGGTCCCAGAAAAGAAGTTATAGTGAGAATGTCAAACTGAATTGTTTGAAATTGATATCGGGACCATTTAGAAACCCTAACTTCCACAAAGCATATCTCAGAAAGTATAGAGAACCAACATCTAAACTTTTCACCTGAGGTATTTCTATATGTATCCTATGTTCTGTAAAAAATTTACAGTCTAAAGAGTCCCATAAAAGAAGTTATAGTGAAATGCTAAACTAACCTGTTTGAAACTGATTTCAAGAGCATTCCATAACCCTAAATTCCACAACACATATCTCAGAAATTACAACGAAGCCACATCTAAAATTTTTAACTGAGGTACTTTTGTATGTCTCCTCTATTTTGCAAAAAACTCACAGTCTAAAGAGTCCCAAAAAAGAAGTTATAGTGAAAATGCCAAACTAACATGTTTGAAATTGATTTCAGGAGCATTCAGGGACCCTAACTTCCGTAGTGCATATCTTTGAAATGATAGCGAACCAACATCTAAAATGTTCACCACATGAACCTAGATATTTCTCCTCCATCTTTCCAAAATTTCAAGGTCTGAAACATCCCGGAAAATAAGTTATAGCGAAATTGTCGAGTTGACCTGTTTGAAACTGATTTCAAGAGCATTTAGGAACCTATTATCACACATTTTTGCAAGGGGATTGTTTTCCTTTGGAGTTGGTCATTGGGTGACCAAATGCAAAAGAAGTGTGCTTAAAAAACCCACAAATGTTTTTCATCCAAAATAGGGGCGCAATTGTGCAAATACGTGCACATACCTGGTCGACGAAAATCTATCAAGCATAGGCTCAGTCTCGACCGTCGGATCCATCTGACAAAAAATATCGGTGGCCATCGGGCGATCGGGATCATAGAGTTACACGAAGTATAGCGTCAGATAAAGATCTGAAATCACGAGGCCAATCCTAGTCATTGGTGCTGCGAAAGACATGTGGTGCACGATCAACATTTCGTGGTTTTGCGAGATGGAGCGGTCAAGGAGCAGAGTCATCAGAACTCGCGAAATGCGAAATTGTGAAAATATCACAGTCGTTGATTAAATGAGAGATCTGGATCGTTGAATCATCTTTTCGCGATTTCGTGAGTCGGGAAAGTAAGAGGGTAGAGTCTTGAAGACTCATGAAGCGCGAAGTCCCAAAATGTTCTTGGGCGTCCATTCCAAAAGAACACACGACGTAGGATCAACGTGAAGAAAGTCATTTCGGGAAAGCTGAAGTGAGAAATGGCGATGGCCCAAGGTCCCGAAATGCCGATGTTCATCAAGACCGTCCGATGCAAAGGGACACGTGGTTTCAAAGCGTCGAGATTAGTTCGAAGGGATCATTGGCACTACCTAGAACATGCATAAGTATTGGGCCTCTTCTCGATCTTGATGAAAGTAGTTAATGAAAGTATAGGGGTGGTTGGAACCTCATTTTGTTCCATAAATGAAAAGCATGGAAGAATTGGTCGTGGAGGCATACTGTCAACCCAAAGCTCCCTTGTCAACAAATTTTCCTGCAAAGCCCATACTGATATGATATTGCGTCTGACAA
Organism: Picea engelmannii; assembly: GCA_009831015.1. Taxonomy (NCBI): domain Eukaryota; kingdom Viridiplantae; phylum Streptophyta; class Pinopsida; order Pinales; family Pinaceae; genus Picea; species Picea engelmannii. The sequence goes on along the minus strand of ML794202.1, from coordinate 203,446 downwards.
AAGAATGCAAGTGCAGCTTGACAGAAGAAAATGTGGACTCTGAGCCTTGAATGCAATAACTAGAGCATGCTCCTGGTGGGAGCTAGTGGCTCTGAGTATATATAATCAGTTTTGATATTTTGTAAGGGTTGATGGTTGAGCTAGGCTCCCATATTGTAAAGTTTTAATGAAGCTCTGGTTCTCCTGGTTATGTATCTGTATTTGAGACTTCTTGTTTAATGTAAGTCAACTTCTTTTCATATCTCTGTAAACAGCTGTGTTAGAACACTCAGGCATGGACTTTCCAATCGAGGGTAGTTATGTTTTTGTGATGAAGGTTTGATCACAGTAACATCACGACCAATTTTAATTAGTTTTTGTGTTGTCTTCTCCTCCCAACATTGAATGACTTGGGCATGGATGATCCAGTCGGGTGGTTGTCATTAAATTGTGATGTATGTTTGATTTCAGTTTAGTGATGATTTCATTCAATCCCATGAAACTCTGAATCAAGAGGATCTTGTCTTATGATTTTTTCCTCCTTAGGCTGCTGGAAGACCAGATGTCCATAGCAGACCTCTTCACTCTCCTCAAGTTCTCCCCCCTACTCACCTTTACTACAACTTACTGACTGAATTTAGATCAAGACCTCATCTGTGTATGCATGCTAGCCCAGTTTTATGAGTTGAAGCGATATTATCTTGAGACTACGTCCATTATACCACTCTTAAATTTATTCATTGTCACATACAAACTGATGGGTACTGGGCTTACCTCTGCCGCAATCCAGAGGTGACTTCCAGTGCTAACAGAACCCTAACTTCCACTTTGAATATCTCCGAAAGTATATCAAAACAACATCTGGAATTTTAACCACATGTACACCAAGATATCTCCTCCATCTATTCAAAATTTCAAGTTCTGAGACATCCTAGAAATAATTTATAGCGAAAGTGCCAAGCTGACCTGTTTGAAATTGATTTCAGGAGCATTCATAAACCCTAACATCCATAGGGCATACCTCCAACAGTAAAAATGTGGTTAAAATGTGTGTTTATTTTTGTTTTTACTTGTCGGATTTATAGTCTTCAGCAGGGTGTTTTTGAGCTTGACTCCATAGCCCAACAGAAGGTGACTGGAACTGCAAAGGGAGATCTTAGAGCCTCGCAGGGAGGACTCTATCCCCCATGGAGCCTAATGTTATCACATATTTTTGCAAGGGGATTGTTTTCCTTTGAAGTTGGTCATTGGGTGACCAAATGCGAAATAAGTGTGCTTAAAAAATCGACAAATGTTTTTCATCCAAAGTCGGGGCACGATTGTGCAAAGGCGCGCATATACCTGGTTGATGAAAATCCATCAAGCATAGGCTCAGTCTCGGCCGTCGGATCCATCAGACAAAAAAGATCGGGGACCATCGGGCGATCAGGATCATAGAGTTACACGAAGTATAGCGTCGGACATAGATCTGAAATCGCGAGGCCAATCCTAGTCGTTGGTGCTGCGAAAGACACGTGGTGCAGATCAACATTTAGTGGTTTCACGAGATGGAGCGGTCAAGGAGCAGAGTCATTAGAACTCGCGAAATGCGAAATCACGAAAAGATCGCAGCCATTGATTAAAGAAGAGATCTAGATCATTGGATCAATTTTTCACGATTTCACGAGTCGGGAAAGTAAGAGGGTAGAGTCTTGAAGACTCGCGAAGCGCGAAGTCCTGAAATGATCTTGGTCGTCCATTCCAGAAGAACATGCGATGTAGGATCAGTGTGAAGAAAGTCATTTTGGGAAAGCTGAAGTGAGAAATGTCGATGGCCCAAGGTCCCGAAATGTCAATGTTCATTAGGATTGTCTGATGCAAAGTGACACGTGTCACCCGATCCAAACAATCACGATTTTGCGACTCAGAGATTTCAGCATGGAACACAATGCAAACTCGTGAAATGCAAAATCCCGAAACGCCTGGGAATTAGGCACACGGTCGCAGACCAAGGTCATATGGAAAGTGGGGATAAATGAAAGGTAAGTGCTTATTGAGCGCCAGGCAACTGAGGCTATTCGCGGAAAGGATCTTGGCCATCAAATTCAAAACGAGTCTGATCGTCGATCTGGATAGGTCATTTCGCAGGATTGAGCATTGAGATTTTGGAGGTTGAATGGATTGAAAACTCCTGAAATGCGAAATCCCAAAATTTCACATGGGAGCCCCAGGTCATGGCCCGAGGTCGTGTGGAGCAATGGAGAAAAGCTGCACCAAAGGCCCAAAGAGCTCGTCTTGGTCTTAACAAAGGGCTGCATGGTTTCAAAGAGTCAAGATCAGTTCGAAGGGATCATTGGCACCACCTAGAACGTGCATAAGTATTGGGCCTCTTCTTGATCCCGATGAAAGTAGTTAATGAAAGTAGAGGGGTGGTTGGAACCTCATTTCGTTCCATAAATGGAAAGCATGGAAGAATTGGCCGTGGAGATAGACTGTCAACCCAAAGTTCCCCTGTCATGAGATTTTCCTGCAAAGCCCATACTGATCTGATCTTGCGTCTGACAGAATAATTCAAGTGCAACTTGACAGAAGAAAATGTGGACGCTGAGCCTTGAATGCAGTAACCAGAGCACACTCCTGGTGGGAGCTAGTGGCTCTGATTATATATACTCAGTTTTGATATTTTGTAAGGGTCGATGGTTGAGCTAGGTTCCCGTATTGTAAATTTTTAATGAAGATCTGGTTCTCCTGGTTATGTATCTGTATTTGAGACTTCTTGTTTAATGTAAGTCAACTTATTTTCATATCTATGTAAACATATGTGTTATAACACTCGGGCATGGAGGATCCAGTCGAGGGAAGTTATGTTTTTGTGATGAAGGTTTGATCACAGTAACATTGCGACCAATTTTAATCAGTTTCTATGTTGTCTTTTCCTCCCAGCGCTGAATGACTCTAGCATGGATGATCCAGTCGGCTGGTTGTCATTGAATTGTTATGTATGTTTGATTTCAATTTAGTGACGATTTCATTCAGTCCCCTGAAACTCTGAATCAAGAGGATCTTGTCTTCTGATTTTTTCCTCCTTAGGCTGTTGGAAGACCGTATGTCCATAGCAGACCTCTTCACTCTCCTCAAGTTCTTCCTCGTACTCACCTTTACTACAACTTACTAACTGAAGTTAGATCAAGACCTCATCTGTTTATGCATGCCAACCCAGTTTTCTGAGTTGAAGCGATATTATCTTGAGACTGCGTCCATTATAACACTCTTAAATTTATTCATTGTGACATATAAATTGATGGGTACTGGGCTTACCTCTGCCACAATCCAGAGGTGACTTCCAGTGCTAATAGAACCCTAACTTCCACTTTGAATATCTCTGAAAGTATATCAAAACAACATCTAAAATTTTAACCACATGTACACCAAGATATCTCCTCCATCTGTTCAAAATTTCAAGTTCTGAGACATCCTAGAAATAAGTTATAGCAAAAGTGCCAAGATGACCTGTTTGAAATTGATTTTAGGAGCATTCAAAAACCCTAACTTCCATAGGGCATACCTCCAACAGTATAGTGAATCAACATTTGAAATTTTTACCACATGTACACCAAGATCTCTCCTCCGTCTCTTCAAAATTTCAAGGTCTAAAACATCCCAGAAAATAATTTATAGTGAAAGTGCCAAGATGACCTATTTGAAACTGATTTCAAGAGCATTCAGGAACCCTAACTTCCACATGGCATGTCTCTGAAAGTATAGAGAACCAACATATGAAATTTTTACCACATGTACACCAATATCTCTCCTTCGTCTCTCAAAATTTAAAGGTCTGAAATTTCATAGAACATAAGTTATCGTGAAAATGCCAAGCTGACCTGAAACTGATTTCACAACTCTTCCTTTGTGAAATGATATTTAGTCTTTTCTCATCCATTTTTCACACACACTTTCTTTCAATAATTTATCTTTTTATACTTTTTCATAACCTTTCATGAAGGGATATATCCATTAATTAAATAATCAATTCCCAATACCATGGGAAAATACCCCAAATACCATGGGAAAATACCTTAAACCCATGGGTTTGAAACCACCATTTCACTTTTTACTTTTTCACATGAACCCCCTTTTTAACATGCTTGTAAACCT
>ML794202.1:162696-199155 GCA_009831015.1 Picea engelmannii | reverse complement strand
ATTGGAAATGTTGTGTGTATTGTAATGCCACGATATGAAATTAATGACAACATTAATCCTTTGAAATCAATGACAATCATTCCAACAATCTCCCCCTTTGTCAAAGATGGCAATTTTGCAACGAAACACATAGTCCACCAGGCATAGAGAGAATTCTCCCCCTGTCTGCAACTCTTCCCCTCTGACATCAATGGCAAAGTGATGCTCCCTCTAAGCTTATGTTGTTCCTATCATCAACATTGTCTTCCTAATCCTAGTCATTATATGTTGTTAGAGTAAAATATTCACCTCTTGAGTACCACAAACCGGAGTCCAAGGTGCCCTTTAGATATTTGAATATTTTTTTCATTGCTTGCACATAAGATTCTTTTGATGTAGCTTGAAACCATGCAACCAATCCTACTACTTGCATAATATATGGGATTGATTTTGTCACATACAATAGGCTACCAATCATTGACTTGTACAATGTTTGATTTTCTTCCAGAGATTCATTATCTTTGCTCAATTTACAACCTGTGACCATGGGTGTGTTGCCTAGTGCACAATCTTCCATTCTGAACTTCTTCAACATTTCCTTAATATACTTGGCTTGTGAAATGAATATGCCTTTGTATCTTGATGTTCTTCTTCTTCTTCTTTGCAACTCATTTCTTCTTGATGTTCATTTTTTATTCTTATTTTTCTTTCTCTTCCTCTTTTCTCCTTTTTTTTTATTTCTTCCTATTCTTTCTCCTTCTTATACTCTTCATGTTCCAAACTTTTGTGGATTCTTTCTTTCATTTGGCAAGAGTGTCTTCTTCCTTACTTTGTCTAGAATTTTCCACTATTCCACTTCTACAAAAACGTGCTATGTGCCCATAGTTGTTGCACTTATAACATACAACATTGTAATCAAATAATGAATCAAATTAATTATAGTTTATATTTGAGAACCCATAAGTACTTCTATTTTTGTTCCATACATGATCATTTCTTGCATATGCTCTATAATTTGTTGCTTTATGACCAAAGTGATTGCAAGAAAAAAATAACCAAGGAAAGAGTTTTGGTACCGATTTGTGTGAGGCCATCTTGGTGGGAAATATCTTTTGAATCTATCCTTGTTGTCTTTGGGAAGAATGTCAATTTTATATGGAACATCATTCTATCTCTTCGTGTTGTCTTCGTCACCGATGGAGCTTTTGAGTACATCAACATAACTTTTAGATTTGCCTTCATTTAGTTTTTTCGATGGCTCTATAGCTTTTGAATCTTCTTTGATGGTCATCTGACTCTTAGCATAGCCAAGACTAGTTTTAATGAGTGGTGACCATTGGCATTTGATGATATCATCTAAGATTTTAGTGCTCTTGTGGTGGTCATCTCACTCTTATCATAGACAAGACCAGTTTTAATGAGTGGTGACCTTTGACATTTGATGATATCAAACTTCAATCTTCTATTCAATTGAGCAATTGACTTCTCCAATTCCTTTCTTAAGGAAACAATTTCAGCTTCCAGTTTCTCACAATTTTCTTCATTTTCCTTTAGTTGGATTCTCGTCACTTCTTCCGTCCTTTTTGCCTCTTCTAGTTGAATCTTTAGGTTGATAATAGTCTTATCTATTTATTCAAGGCTTTGTGACAATTTTTCTTTGGAATCATGATCTTCCTCTTTAGACTTCTGCAGCTGCTCATTTTGTTTCAAATTCTTTTTCTTAAGCTTCTTTATTTCGCTTAAGGCACAAATGAGTTCTTCTTCAAGATCGACTTCCACATCTATTTTTGTGTTTTGTTCCTCTTCCGAATTCACCATTTATTTCCTTTTGTATTCATTTTCCGAAGTATCAATCTTCATTTCCATTACCATGAAGAGATTTTCCTCTCTATCACCTTCATAGATATTTTGAAGCTTGTTCCAAATTTCTTTTGTCAATTTACAATGTATCACCTTGACAAACTCAGATTCTGATAGACCGCACAATATGGAATATGTTCACTAGGATTCTTCTCGGTCACATCTATTGGTGGAGATGTTGGATCTTTATAACTAGTCACAATAGATTGCCAAATATCGAAACCAAGAGCCATTAAATAGGTTCACATCCTTATGCTCTAGAATACATATTTTGTTCCATTAAACAACGGAGCCTTGTTTGTGGAGAAACCTTCTTGATCGACCATGTGTGCTCTCGAGATCCACCTTCCAGTGGTCAGACCATTTTCGAAGGAACTTGCTCTGATACCAATTATCGAGCACACACTTATACTCAAGGGGGGTGAATAAGTATAAGACAATTTTTTACTTTTTCAAACATCATTAACCATAAGAAAACAATCACATATGAGATCCATTGACTATAGAACATGGAACACAAGATTTACATGGAAACCCTTTTAGGAGAAAAGAAAAAAACTTCTCTTTGTAATTCTTTGTCGGCACCAACCTACTGTTACAAATATTTGTAGGCACCAACCTACTAGAGACACCAATCCCCACTGGTACAAATCCTAGTAGGCACCAACCTACTCTTACAAATATTCATAGACACCAATCCCTACCGCTAAGCACCAACTTAGAAAGAGACACCAATCTCTTATAGATCTTTGTAGACACCAATCCCCACTGTTAAGCAACAACTTTGCAAGAGACGCCAATCTCTTACATATCTTCGTAGACACCAATATACTGAAGACAACAATCCCCACTGATAAACACCAACTTAGCAAGAGACACCAATCTCTTACAGATCTTCGTAGACACCAATCCCCACTGCTAAGCACCAACTTAGTAAAAGACACCAATCTCTGAGTTGCACCAACCTTCATTGAGTCTACTTGTTATTTCTGACTTCGCCAAGTCTAGTCGTTTCTTCTTCCTTTACTAGGTCTAATCATTATTTGTTCCTTCACTTACTATACTCACTACTACTGCCTTTGCCAAGCCTGACCAAAATTTCAATTTCCAAATGAAAACTTTCCCAAAGCTTGTTGTTTTGGAGCTCTTCCCAAGAACCAAATTGTACATCCTTCCATGTATCCAATTTTGTAAATTTGATTCTGAAATTTTTACATGAGGTACTTATGTATGTCTCCATTGTTCTATGATTTTTTCACAGTCTGAAGGGTCCCAGAAAAGAAGTTATAGTGAGAATGCCAAATTGACCTATTTGACATTGATTCAGGACCATTTGGAAACCCTAACTTCCACATAGTATATCTCATAAAGTATAGTGAACCATCATCTGAATTTTTTTACTGAGGTACTTTTGTATGTCTCCTTTGTTCTGTAAAAGTTTTACAGTCTAAATAGTCTCAGAAAAGAAGTTATAGTGAAAATGTCAAACTAACTTGTTTGAAACTGATTTCAAGAGAATTTTGGAAACCTAACTTCCACAAAGCATATCTTTGAAAGTACAACAAACCCACATTTGAAATTTTTACTTGAGGTACTTCTACATGTATCCTATGTTCTGTAAAAATTTCACAGTCTGAAGTGTCCCAGAAAAGATGTTTTAGTGAAAATGTCAAACTGGCCCGTTTGAAACCGATTTCATGATCATTCAGGAACCCTAAGATCCACAACACATATCTCTGAAAGTATAGTGAACCAACATCTGAAATTTTACCACATGTAACCAAAGATCTTTCCTTTGTCTTTGCAAAATTTCAAGGTATGAAACATCCCAAAAAATAATTTATATCTTCCACAAGGCATATCTTTGAAAGTATAGCGAACCAAAATCTAAATTTTTTAGCACATGTAAACCAAGATCTCTCCTTTGTCTCTTCAAAATGTCAAGGTCTGAGACATCCCAAAAAATAATTTACAGCGAATGTGTCAAGTTGACCTGTTTGAAACTGATTTCAAGAGCATTTATAAACCCTAACTTCCATAGAGCATATCTCTGAAAGTATAACAAACCAACATCTGAAATTTTTACCACATGTACACCAATATCTTTCCTCTATCTCTTCAAAATTTGAAGGTTTGAAATGTCCTAGAACATAAATTATCACAAAAATGCCAAGATGACCTAAAACTGATTTCACAACTCTTCTCTTTTGGAATGATATTCAATCTTTGCTCATCCATTTTTCACACACTCACTTTCTCTCAATACTTTCTCTTTTTATACTTTTTAATAACCCTTCATGAAAGGACATGCCCATTAATTAAGTAATGAATTCCCAATACCATGAACAAATACCTCAAATCCATGGGTTTGGAACCACCATTTCACTTTTTACTTTTTCACATGCACCCCATTTTTAATATGCTTGTAAACACACACACACACACACATATCAATCTTGGAAATGTTGTGTGTATTGTAATACCATAATATGACATTAATGACAACATTAATTCTTTGAAATCAATGACAATAATTTCAACACATGATGTCCTCTATCTTCTTGAGTTGTGAAGGAACTTGTCATCTCTTGTGCACATTCGAAAGCAATGCCACTTCAGTGGCAAAGTTGAAATAAGGAAGACTTTCGACAACATGGTCGTTATGATAGGAATGGAGGATGAAATATTGTTGAATTTGAAAGGGACATCTACTCATGCATAAAATTTTGCATACCTCTCTCACCACGATGAAGGTACATTGCCATCTAGTCTCTTATGGCATGTTAGATTTGGACACATTAACTATGACTGCCTTAGTTTGTTGAAAAAGAGTGGTATTTTTGGTTTTCCTACTATTCCTAGGAAATTGAAGCAATGTGATGTTTTTTTCTTGGAAAACATAACAAATAGCCATTTCATGATTTTACTTCTAGAGCATGTAGAAAACTTGGATTGATACATTCTGATTTGTGTGGTCCCATGCCTATTCCATCTGCTAATGGAAATAAATATATCATTTCTTTTATTGATGATTACACCAGGATGTGTTGGGTGTACTTGTTGAAAGAAAAATCACAAGCTTTGAAACTTTTTAAAAATTTTCAGTTATAGATTCAAAATGAAGCACAATCACATATTGGCTCTCGTTGTATAGATATGGAAGAGAATACACATCTAATGAATTTGAAAATTTTCTTTGCTAACATGGAATCAAGCACCAGACCACGGTTCCATATAATCCTCAATACAATGTCGTAGCTGAAAGAATAAGCAATACTTTCTTAAATATGGTTCGTTCCATGATGTTTTTCAAAAATGTGAAATTGATGTTTTGGGCTGATGCAGTTCTATGTGTAGTATATGTGAAAAATAAGAGTTCTTCTGATGCTCTTGGGAACAAGACTCCTTATGACATGTGATGTGGCCGCATTCCTTTTGTGAGGCATCTTAGGTTCTTTGGTTCCATCTACTATGCCTTAATTTCTAAAGAATAAAGAAACAAACATGATGCAAGGAGTCAGAAGTGCATTTTCTTGGGGTATTCAAATACCACCAAGACATGTCGTCTTTATGACGAGGTAAATAAGAAATTTGTTATTACCAGAGATGTAAATTTTCTTGAATCCTCCAAGAATGAAAAAATCATTGAGCAACAACTTTATCATCTAGATAGATTCACTCATGCAAATACATATCATGAATTTGATGATGATCTTCCAACCAAGAGATCAACCATCAAAACTTTCAAACAATCTACTCAAAAAGTGCACTAGGGTTATTAGATTATAGGGGCAAACTTTTAGTAATTTTTTACGGTTGGTTTGTGAGTTAATCAGAAAGTTGTAATAGGTTTTTTGCAGCCCTAATGGTTGTAGATAAAAGTTTATGACAACGACAAGAAGCACTTATCCAAATATGACACCCTAGTGGCTCAACCAAGCATATAAAACATATAATTGATTCCAATTTAGACAACCTCAAAATCTCGAGATTTCACGTTAACCAATGTAATATTTTTTTTCTCCAACACAATTATTTTTAGTGCCTTTAGCTATTGGGTTATGGATTCAAGTAAATAAAGAGCTAACAATGCTATCTCCTTTGGGGTGTAAACCCTCTTACTCCAAAAGGCAAGCAAATGCTAACTAGGAGATACTAAGAGGGTGTAAACCCTTTTACTTCTCCTAATAAAACCTTGTGCAACAAATAACTTCTAGACAGAAATGATAGATAATGGTGGTGTTGTAAGTAAATACTTATACTCTCTAAGAGATCTAGCAAAATCAAACTTGTATCCAAGTAATGAAGCATCAACAAGATAAATCCTTACCTAGTCCAAGAAATGCCAAGATAAACCTCCTCTTACCAAGATAAATCCACCACAAATGCAAGAGAGAAACTCCAAGAGAGGTAGCACACTACTTCTTCCACCCATAGCATGAAGAAACCAAGAAAAGAGCACAAGAGAGAAGATATTTCCCAAAGAGGGCGAAAATTTCAGCTAGAAGGCTTCTCACAATGGGAGAACTATGATGAAAATGAGATACATATGATCTCTATTTATACAAAATGTATTAAACATAGTTTATCCACTTAAGTTAGGGTAAACAAAAAATAAGGGGACAACAACCCTTATTTCTCCCCTATACACAAGTAATTCATTTTTAATTCAAACTTAAAATTTAAAAAGTGCACAATAGAAACCCTAAAATGATGTCACCCCTCTAAGGGTGACGTTTTGACCCTTTGAGCAAGACGTTGGATATAAGGTTGAGGTCGTTGGGGCTCATGGAGTCTCCCTCTCATGTGCTATAGCCTCCTCATGTCTTCTCCCACCAAATCATGCCAAGTGTCAACAATTAGCAACTTCAACACCACCAAACCCTAGCCCCAATGGTGATGTCAACTCTTCAAAGGTGATGTTTTAGCCCGTCCAAGCAAATCGTTTGGCATGTGAGGGCTAGGAAAGGTCCTCCAAGTTTTCCTCTAGACCTCCAAAGGCATGTGTTCATGATCCGACATGTGGGCCCTTTGCATCTAACCCATGGGCTTTAATCTCCCTGGATGCCCAAGCTAGGCTTGTTCCTCCCACTAGTTGGGTCCTGCAAAGACAAATAGATACACCCTCCAAGGATCTCAAGTGAAAGTACCATGATGAGTAAATAAAATCAATAAAATATCCATCTAAGAAACTATATCCAAACCACCTCATCAAAATAAACTAATGCTCAAAGACCCTATGCAATTTTCCAAGTCTAGGTATCAGAGGGTTGACAAAACGACCTATTGGGTGAATCATTCCTTAAGTTTAGGGGTGTCAACCGAGGGGACCTCCTTCTAAGTCATGTAGATGATGTGGCATGGATGAGGGGAAGAATTTTGGGCATGGGGTTCATGACATACAAGGGGCTATAGTGTCTCATTTATGGGTGCCTTTGAAGAGGGTGTGTTGCACCTTCGTTTTCAATGCATCTTTTTTCCAAATCCATTCAATGCCATTAATTAATTAGAAATCCAAAACCTTGGGTAATCCCTATTGGTGAATCGATTAGCTTGGGGGATAGTACCATAAGGCCACTTGAATCTAGAGGCACCCAGAGTGCCATATGTAAGTAAAGAAAGGGACACTGCATGAGTGTACACACCTCAACAAGTGGGGACATTTATATAATGTTAATTTGCTTTTGCAGGTCTTTGATTTTTTAGGAGAAGCGTTCATTGCTCTCAATACCCCTTTGGGTGAGCATCTAGAAGGTTCATAAGTAGTATTTTATCTTTTTCCACTATCTCCCCTCTTGGCCTTCAACCTCTTCTTCCCATGAAATGAGGTACAATGCCTTCTTGGGTCAGTACATTCGAAAATCCCAAAAGGTGAGGAGATGAGGGGATGGAGTGTGTAAAGTGAAAAGTATGATTAGGAATGACATGATGACTTATCAAAAGGACCTCCCAGTAGCAACCCTATCACTAAGGGTGACCCACTTACTAGGGCACAATGTCAACCACCAAATTGAAACAAGACAAAGAGCATAATGTCCAAGCAAACATGACATAATCAAAAGCAGTAATAGATCTAAAAAACTCAAATGCCTCAAATATTGAAATGACACTCACCACGATACCTGACTTATACCTCAGGGAGAAAGACCCAACGTCTTCCGGAGGCCAATTGATGTGGTGGATATCGTCGTGACAAACCAGGAGTTGTGGTGGTGAGGTGGGTATCTTTCTATGCAAGTGGACATTGTTGGTCAAGTTGTCTCTCAGTAGTTCATGTATACAACCTGAGGGACTCGAGACATCATCTCCTTAGTTATCCCTAGGAGTTGGGGATAACATCTGTCTCCTACTTGGGGACATGTGCTCAATGTAGAGTGCATGAGAACTGCAACATCTCCTGGTAGACCTGTGCCTACACTGAAACATCACGTTGTAAAATGTAGGTTGGTTCTATCACCCTCCGTCCATATACATCAAAATAAAAAAATGAAACTAATCTAGAAAAGAAAATTTTAGCGTTTTTTCATAAATTTATAAATTAAACATGAAATCAATATGCAAGTAGAGAAAAATGAAAAATGAAATGAATATAAACTAACATGAGTAATCAATATGAAAATGCAAGGAAAACATGATGACCTACCTATTTACCTGGGCCTTGGGCCCTGAAGATTAGGTCCTGAAATGTCAAGTGAAGTCATCCAAATAGTGCAACCAGTTGATCATATCATCAAAGCATCTCCCCCTGTGCTTAATTATGTAATACAACAAAGATGAATCAAGCACATAATGATCACGAACATAAATAGACATATAATCAATGATGAAATGAAACTCATGGAGATGGGTGGGAGGGAGGAAATCCCACTGGAAAGAAGAACTATCAACTTGATCATACTACCTGAAAGTGTAGCCACAAGCCTGATCAATCCATCTCTGAATGTGACTATCGTATGTAGATGATGGCTCATCTTCATGACTGAAATTGACAATCTCCTTGTCTTTGTGTGTAGCAGGAACAAAAGTTAGGTTAGATTCAAGTGGATCTTCAACATGATGTGTTTCGTGGAAGTATTCTTCATCGATGAAACCATATTTCTATGCAAGGGCTTGTTCTTCATCTTAACTTGAAATTTCATTGCGGCTTGAATGTTGAGAAGAGGTAAAGGATCCCAAGAAAACATGTTGATCTCCCAAATAAGGGGAAATGGAGTAAGGCACAACCTCGTGTCTAGAGAAAAATGCTTCCCTCGGACTTAGGAAACATCGCTTCTCTATCTGCAAATCCCCACCAAAAGACTCAATATGAAAGTGCTTCCATTTGGTAGTGTGGACCTCAAAGTGCCCCAGACTGGCCATGACCTGGTGTCTATCAAAATCCGAGTACAATGGCTGAAAATATTCACCGAACAAATATGCATCCCCAAAAGGGTACATATCAAGGGATGACTGAAGATCACCCGGAGTATGTTGCGACAAGTCATCCTCGAAGGGGTAGAACAAATATGTAACCATATCATCACTAGGATTCCAAAAATCTGAATCATACATGCATGAAGACCGGTCCTCTGATGATGACAACTCAACCTATTTTTCTTGAGAGCTACCCTCAATGTCATAAATGGGGTCTCTTTCAAAAATTAAACAACCAAAATCCCATCTCTGTCTCCCGACATGTATGAAATCATCAATGTGATTGCCAATTATATCCGGGGGTTGTTCCATGATTTCACTTGCATCATAGGAGTTGATTACTTCTTCACAAGACTAGACAAATTCATCTTCTTCAAAAGGAAAAGTAGATAACAATGTCTTGTTCAGGCCTTCTGTAAGAGAAACTTCATCGAGATCCTCCTGTCAACTTTCTTCATTTCCACAATCATGGAATAAAGCATCATCAAAGTTTTCAAAAGGATTAGAACTTGCCATGTTCCCCTTTTGATGTACAAGAGGAATAGAAGACTGGATGTCTTCATCAAAGGGGCAGGACAACACAAGCGTTTCATCTTCAGAAGTATCTTCTTTCTCTTGGAAAATTTCTTCATGGATCTGTTCTTCAACCAAGTCTTCGTCATCTTCAATGGAATCAAATATTTCACCATCCCGATCTTGATGTCTAACAAGTTTGCAAACTTCTTCGGGCATCAAGAATGATCGATCCTAGGTTGGAAATCCTTCCTGGTAGCCATACCTTTCTATCATAATGTTACATAGTGACTTTACTCCGAAATAGGAAATGGAAACCTCCCACGCAAATGTTTAGGGCAGGCTTCCTCTTATATTTTGAAGGATATCATTGTACTCTTTCTTTCTTTGCATACAAAACTTGACTAGGAAGTCCTTATCATGGCAGTGTTCAAGTAGTTGTTCACATAACTCATTGTATTCTTGTATATTTTCCTTGAGGCACTTGAAACTTTCCTCATTGCTATCATACTCAATCTCATCTTCCTTAACTATGCTTTCATTAGACTTTAGAAGAAGCGTTTCTTTCAAACCTTCAATAAATTTTGAAAGAAACAAACATCCATGGAGAATATCCTCAAGGTCTTGGACAATGTCTTCAAGATTTTTATTGCCCCAATGCTTGAGGAAGTATTGGATAAGGATTATTGAAGAAGAAATACTTTTGGGGCTACAAGAATATCTAATCCACTCTCTTTTCCTTTCTTCAAGAGATAAGAGAAACAACCGTATAATCACATATTCTTGTTCTATGTTGCAGTGTATGATGAATTCAACGAACTCGATGACATGTGCATCAACTGAGGATGGGTCACCATCAAACTTAGGGACATGAATTAACTATTTCATTAGGCATTTATTTGGAAACCAATCAACAGACTGAACATCCAAGGCTTTATATGCCTCATGAAATCGCCACAGAGACATCTTTCCATTACTTGGGTAACACTTCAAGGAAGTTTCCAGATGAGATCAAAGGGTGGAAAGGGATAATCAGGTAAAAGTGGCTTCTTTGAAGGTGGAGTCATCAGATGAGCCTCAAGAAAATCTCATCAAAGGTGGAAGGGGAACGTCCTTCAAGTGGAGTCACCAGGAAATCTATAGGAAGGCTTTGAGATAGCTTGCCAAAGTGTTGTTAGGGTTTCAAAGAGGATTCAAAATCCTCCCCGACAACGCGCCAAAATTTTATCGCACAAGTTGTAGGTTGGGAAAAGCCTGACCCAACAAAAAAATGGCGACAACTAAGAGAACACCTACCCACTGTCACCTTAGGCAGGTATTCCCGTCACTTTAGAGATGAAGTAATCAACTCAAGGGGGAAATCCCAGTGACCCTAGGGGGAAATGAGATGGAAGCGATATGATGAAAGTGTAGCCCCTATAGGTCAAGATACTAAGTGTGAAAAGGCTTGGGAAAGAGACTGGGTGGTAGTCAATGGTTTTCGAGAGGTACGAGTACCTACAAAGGGTGATTTGTACCTGCTCGAGACACAAGGAAAGCCAAGTATCCACGTAATATGTTAGGTGGACAAGCAATTTAATCTTGTTGTCCCTAATTGCAGTAGTAAACAATATTATATATCATCAACAAAAAGATGGTAAGAGCTACAAATAAAGATGCTAAACGTTTAGTTGAATAAGCAAGGGACAAGCTAGTAAACACTAGTTTAACCCAAGAATGTAAGTGTAGAAATTTAATGACAAAATCAACATGCACAAATTTTGTCATACACTTAGCAACCTAGATATAACTATCATCTATGAACTCTAAAATTTATAAACCCACATTCAAAAAATATTATGAGCAGAAATACACATTGCCAAGCACTTTTGCAGTGGAATAAACACAATGAACATTAATTACACATCCATGTAATACTCAGAAATTTAGGCAACCAGCCAGGGAAAACCCCAATGTGGGGAAACCCAAAGGGAGAGAGAGATTTTATTAGCTTCAAAAAAGATATATCAGCAGCAAGATTACATTTACAACCAAGAGAAAACCACTTACATAACTCAAACCGTCCCTCCAAAAATCTTCCTCGAAAAAACGTTCCAAGTTCGTACTGTTGTATGACCTACCCAGAAAAACAACACCTCGAAAATCATGCCAATCTGCTGATGTACAAACTGTTCTTTACGACTGTCCTTCAACAAGAAATATCCTTAAGCTGCCTTGATTTATGTGCCTTCTTTGCCTCGAAAACCATGCCCACTTTTCTATTGTACAGACTGTATAGATTCGTACAATACAACCTCCCTCACATCAATAAATTTCATCACACTCAAAACAAAGTTTTTCCTTGGGAAATGTGCCCAATCTCTCTTAGGAAATGCGCCCAACTTGTTGCTCTTTCCTCTCTCAAGCTCTCTCAGAAATCTCTAAATCTCTTCTTCTCATTGTTGTGTCTTGCACACTACCCAATGCATTCTCTTATCATTCGAAAATGACCTTTCACCTTCCAAGTGTCTTTTCACCTTCCTCATCCCTAAATCCAAAGGCCAAGATCTAATCTTTCCTTTACATGATCAAGGGACATGATTCATTCCCTCCAAAATAAATCACTTAAAATATTAAAGTACAATTTCACTTTATAACATAAGTGCACTTTCTAAAATAAAGTCACTTTAATATTAGAAGGTACACTTTATTAAAAAGTCGTTTACATAAAAGAAACACTTTATTACAACTTTATAAAAACCCATTACAAAGTCAAGTGTCTAGTAGTGCAAATATAAGGCTACTTCTGCATACAAGACAAACATGTGGAGTACCTCCCGAGCTATAAAATCTAACACTCCCTCTTAGCAAGGGATGTACTCACTGCCATCACCATCATTCGATCTCATCACATTGTTCATAGTAGGAAATCCCTCTGACCTTGGAGCCAACCTCAACACTTGCATAGAACTCGAACCAAAAGATCTTCTCCTGACAACCACTTTGAACTCTGAGCTCTTAGGAGAATCCACTCCACCTTGAGCATCGGTTTGATCACACCAACTGAGCCTCCTGCCGGTGCTCAAAGAGACTCCCTCTCTTCTCTCAAAATGAATGATTGAATCCTCAGGCCCACTGCAGTCTCAAGAGCCTCTTGCTCCTCATCCGACACAGAGTCATATCCTGAAGGTTGTCCTTGCAACATGTACAACCTCTCCACTCGATCACCGATCATTGTGACAAGAGGCTCCACTGTCAACAATCCATCTGATATCACCCCCGAATCCTCCACTACCAACACCGTATACTAGAGTAACCAAAGAAAATTCCTTATCAAAATTGGATGAAAAGTCCTCCATAGCTATTGTAGCAGTTGTATCAGGCCCCTCCTGCTCCTTCTTATTTTTCTTCCTCTCAAGACACTAAGAAGCAAGGTGCCCCAACTGGTTACAACATTAACATCTGACTTTACTCAAGTCCCTCCTAGAATTTCCTTTATTCTTCCCCTTTCCCTTTGTAGCAAGAGCAACATCTTCATCAGCTCCATTTGTCTTCTGTCCACTGCTCTGAGATCCTTCTCGAATATCCTCCTAACTGAAATCGTCCCATAATCTAGTCCAATTTGGAAGATGCTCATGACCCACCACACACTTCACGAAGACTTCCCATTCCTTGGTGAAGCCTTTCAAGGCTATCCTCACCAACTCTGAATCCGATATGACCTCCCCAACTACAACCAACTCATATTTCACTTGAGCTACCCGGGTAAGATAAGAAGCCACACTCTCACCTTTACCCATCTTGGTATTATGCAACTTATCCTTCAAGGAAATCTTTTAGTTTTCATTCTCCGCCTCATACAATTTTTTAAGTGCATCCCACATCTCTTTGGTTGTCTTCTTATCAGCCAAGTGTGGGATAAAGTGGTGCCTCACCCCATCCAGAATAAGCCTCTGAGCTTTGGCCTCCTTTACCTAATGTAAATCCAAAGCTATAGGGTCTATTGATGGAACAACAACTATGGTGTTGACAAAGCTCCAAATCTTGTTTTCCTTGAGAATAGTCAACATCCTGACTTTCCATTGCAAATAGTTGGAAATCCCATCAATCGGTCCTCATACTTGATGCAAACATCCATCTCATTGTCAATTTTTCAATGGAAAACAAACAATCATGTTTCCCCCTTCAAACCTTGCCCAAAAATCTCATTGCTCACTCTAACTTAGAGCCCAAGCTCTGATACCATGTAGAAATTTAATGACAAAATCAACATGCACAAATTCTGTTATACACTTAGTAACCTAGAGTTAACTGTCATCTATGAACTGTGAATTGTATAAACCCACATTCAGAAAATATTATGAGCAAAAATACACATTGCCAAGCACTTTTGCAGCGGAATAAACAAAATGAACATCAATTACACATCCATGTAATACTCAAAAATTTAGGCAACCAACCAAGGAAAACCCCAATGTGGGGAAACCCAGAGAGAGAGAGAGAGAGAGAGAGAGAGAGAGAGAGAGAGAGAGAGAGAGAGATTTTATTAGCTTCAAGAAAGATATATCAACAACAAGATTACATTTACAGTTAAGAGAAAACCACTTACAACACCCAAACTGTCCCTCCAAAAATATGCCTCAACAAACGTGCCAAGTTCGTATTGTTGTACGACCCACCCAGAAAAACAACACCTCAAAAATTGTGCCAATCTATTATTGTACGGATTGTTTTGTACGACTACCCTTCAACAATAAATATCCTCAAGTTGCCTTGATTTTTGTGCCTTCCTTGCCTCGAAAACCATGCCCACTTTTATGTTGTACAAATCCGTACAATACGGCCTCGCTCACAGCAATAAATTTCAGCACACTAAAAACAAAGTTTTGCCTTGAGAAATGTGACCATGCTCTCTTGGGAAATGTACCCAGCTTGCTGCCCTTTCCTCTCTCAAGCTCTCTTGGAAATCTCTTAATCTCTTCTTCTCATTATTGTATCTTACACACTACCCAATGCATTCTCTTAGAATTCGAAAATGACCTTTCACCTTCCAAGCGTTTTTTCACCTTCCTCATCCCTAAATCTAAAGGCCAAGATATAATATTGTCTTTACATGATCAAGGGACATGATTCATTCCCTCCAAAATAAATCACTTAAAATATAGTCACTCTATAACATAAGTGCACTTTATGAAATAAAATCACTTTAACATTAGAAGGTACACTTTATTAAAAATTCACTTACATAAATGAACCACTTTATTACAACTTTATAAAAACCCATTACAAAGTCAAGTGTCTAGTCATGCAAATATAAGTCTACTTCCACATACAAGACAAACATGCGGAGTACCTCCCAAGCTATAAAAGCTAACAACAAGAGAAAGACTTTAGCGTGAAACAAGGATAAAATGAAATAGTATTGCAGAGATAATATTGCAACCTTATGTCTATAGCATTCAAGTTATTAAAACCAAGAGATCAACCTTCAAAACTTGCCAACAATCCACCCTAAAAGTGCGCTAGGGTTAGTAGATTATAGGGGAAAACTTTTAACAATTTTTTTAAGGTTGGTTTGTGAGTTAATTAGAAATTTGTATTAAGGTTTCTACAGCCCTAATGGATGTCGATAAAAGTTTATAACATCATCGAAAAGCACTTATCCAAAGATGACACCCTAGTGGCTCAACCAATCATATAAAGCATAGAATTGATTCCAATTTAGACAACCTCAAAATCTTGAGATTTCACGTTAATCAATGTAATATTTTATTTCTCCAATGCAATTATTTTTATTGCCTTTAGCTATTGGGTTATGGAGTCAAGTAAATAAAGATCTAACAATGCTATCTCCTTGGGGGTGTAAAACCTCTTACTCCCCAAGGCAAGCAAATGTTAACTAGGGGATACTAGGAGGGTGTAAACCCTTTACTTTTCCTAGTAAAACCTTGTGCAACAAATAACTTATAGATAAAAAATGATAGATAATGGTGGGGTTGTAAATCCTTACACTCCCCAAGAGATCTAGCAAAATCAAACTTGTAGCCAAGAAATGAAGCATCAACAAGATAAATCCATACCTAGTCCAAGAAATGACAAGATAAACCTCCTCTTACTAGGATAAATCCACCACAAATGCAAGAGAGAAATTCCAAGAGAGATAGTGCACTACTTCTTCCACCAATAACATGAAGAAACCAATACAAAAGCACAAGAGAGAAGAGACTACCCAAAGAGGGCACAAATTTAAGCTAGAAGGCTTCTCACAATGGGAGAGCTATGATAAAATGAGATACAAATGATCTCTATTTATACAAAATATCTTAAGCATAGTTTGTCCACTTAAGTTAGGGTAAACAAAAAATAAGGGGACAACAACCCTTATTTTTCCACTTTACACAAGTAATTCATTTTTAATTCAAACTTAAAATTTAAAAAGTGCACAATATAAACCCTAAAATGATGTCACCCCTCTAAGGGTGACGTTTTGACCATTTGAGAAAGACGTTGGAGTAGAAGGTTGAAGTTGTTAGGGCCCGTGGAGCCTCCCTCTCATGCACTATAGCCTCCTCAAGTCTTCTCCCACCAAATCATGTCAATTTCCAACAAGTAGCAACTTCATCACCACCAAACCCTAGCCCCAATGGTGATGCCGACTCTTGAAAGGTGATGTTTTAGCCCCTCCAAGCAAATTGTTTGGCATGTGAGGGATAGGCAAGGTCTTCCAAGTTGTCCACTAGGCCTCCAAAGGCATGCCTTCATGATCCAACATGTGGGCCCTTGGCATCCAACCTGTGGGATTCAAGCCCCATGGATGCCCAAGCTAGGCTTGTTCCTCCAAAATTGTCCACTAGCTAGGTCCTACAAAGAAAAATAGATACACCCTCCAAGGATCTCAACTGGAAGTATCATGATGAGTAAATAAAATCAATAAAAGAGCCATCTAAGCAAGTACATCAAAACCACCTCATCAAAATAAACTAATGCTCAAAGACCCTATGCAATTTTCCAAGTTTAGGTATGGGAGGGTTGAAAAAACGACCTATCAGGTGAATCATTCCTTAAGTTTAGAGGTGTTTCCCGAGGGGACCTCCTTCTAAGTCATCTGGATGTTGTTTCATGGATGCAGGGAATACTTTTGGGCATGGGTTTCATGACATACAAAGGGTTGTAGTGTCTCATTTATGGGTGCCTTTGAAGAGGGTGTGGTGCACCTTCATTTTCAATGCATATTTTTCCCAAACCCATTCAATGCCATTAATTAATTATAAATCCAAAACCTTGGGTACTCCATATCGGTGAATCGATTAGGTTGGAGGGAAGTACCACAAGGCCACTTGAAGCTATAAGCACATAGGGTTCCATATGCAAGGAAAGAAAAGGACATTGCATGAGTGTACACACCTCAACAAGTGGGTACATTTATATAATGTTAATTTGCTTTTGCAGGATAAGTGTTCCATTTCTCTCAAGACCTCTTTGGGTGAGTATATGGATGGTTAATAAGTAGGCTTTTATCTTTTTCCAACTATCTCCCCTCTGGGCCTTCATCCCCTTCTTCCCATGAAATAAGGGACAACCACTTCTTGGGTTAATACACCCGAAAATCCCAAAAGGTGAGGAGATGAGGGGATGGAGTGTGGAAAGTGACAAGTATGGTCGAGAATGGAATGATGACTCATTAAAAGGACCTCCCAGCAGAAGCCCTATCCCTAAGGATGACCCACTTACTAGAGCACAATGTCAACCACCAAAGTGAAACAAGGCAAAGAGCATAATGTCCAAGCAAATGTCACATAACAAAAAACAGTAATAGATGTAACAAACTCAAATGCCTCAAATATTGAAATGACACTCACCACAATACCTGACTTGTACCTCATGGAGCAAGACCTAATGTCTTCCGAAGGCCAACTGATGTGGTGGCTATGGTCGTGATGAACTTGGAGATGTGGTGGTGAGGTGGGTCTCTATTTGTGCAAGTGGACACTACTCATCAAGATGTCTCGCGGTACTCCATGTCTACAACCTGAGGGCCTCGAGACATCATCTCCTTAGTTATCCTTAGGAGTTGGGGATAATATAGATAATTAAATTATGGTGATGTAGATGATAAGGATACTTTATATGATTATGAATTGAATTTATCTACTAAATTTGAACCAATTTCCTTTGAATAAATTGCTTCTCATAATGAGTGGAAAGAAGCCATGCATAATAAATATGATGTTCTCATCAAGAATGGAACGGGGAGGTTGGTGGACCCTCCATTCAAAAGAAAACCAATTGGATGCAAGTGGGTCTTCAAGAACAAGTACAAATCACATTGCTCACTTAACAAGCACAAAGTGAGTCTTGTGGAAAAATGATTTGTACATAAAGAAGGTATCGATTATGAGCAGACTTCCCCCCCCACAACAAAATGGGCTACCATTCATACTCTATTTTCCTTGGCAGCACATAATGGATGGAAAATTCATCAAATGGATGTGAAGACTTCTTTCTTGAATGGAGACTTGAAATAAAATGTCTTCATGTCTCAACTAGAAGGTTTTGTTGTGAAGGGTCATGGATAGAAAGTATGCGAACTCATCAAATCCTTATATGGCTTGAAACAAGCACCGTGAGCCTAGTATGAAAAGCTATATGAGAATCTTCTAAAATTGAATTTCAAGCACTTTAATCTTGATGATGCAACTATGTTTGTCAATAAAGTTGGAAAAAATGTTCTATATCTTGTAGTGTATGTAGATGATCTATTGATAATAGGGAAAAATGAAAGTTATATTGCATCCATAAAGAAAGAGTTGAATAAAGACTTTGAGACGACAGATTTGGGACATCTTCACTACTACTTGGGCATTGAAGTGACTCAAAATCCAAAGTACATATTCATCTCCCACGAGAAGTACAATGGAGAATTGTTGAACAAGTTTGGCATTGTTGAGTGTAACCCTCTCTCTACTCCAATGGAACAAAATTTGAAGCTCACATTAAAAAAAGAAGGAATGAATTTGAGGATGCAACGAAGTACAAACAACTTGTGGGAAGTCTTATCTACCTTACCACCACTAGAACATATATTTCACTCGTTGTTGCGATTCTTTCTAGGTTCATGCAAAAACCTTGTGAAGGACATTGGTCTAATACAAAAAGAGTTCTAAAAGACTTGAAGGAACTTGAGACGTTGGACTCAATATTTTAAGGTGGATGACTTCAACTTGATTCGATATTTTGATTCAGACTTTGATGGGGATAAAGGAAATGGAGTGCCAATTTGAGGCTATCTCATGAATTGTGGATCAACAACTGTCCTTTGTAGATCATGCAAACAATCAACTCCAGCGGATTCCACAACAAAGGAAGAATATGTGGCAGCTGCAAAAGCAACAAAGGAGGTTGTGTGGCTTGGAAAAATACTTGAATATTTGCAGGAGAAACTGGGGAATTCTACTCGCCTTCCAATTGACAATACTTTTACAATCAAGTTGGCCAAGAATCCTAGATTCCATGATTGAACCAAGCACATAAACACAAAGTACCATTTAATTTGATGTCTTATTGATCTGAATCGGATCCGACAAGAAGAATTGGCTATCAACACAAGCTCTAGAATGATCAACACAAGCAAATTTTAAGGCTATGGACGAAGAAGGAGATCAACTTGTTGGCATGAAGGGCCCCATGCCATCATGATTGATGTCCAATTTTGTATGTAATGTATGTAAATCCAGACATTATATTATTGTATAAAATAAATAATGAGATGTTTATAAAACCTTTTCCTCGTGGGAGAAAAGACAAACAAACAACAAAAGAAGGAGAAGCAGACTGGAGAGAAGATGAAGCGTCAGGGACACTTGACCTTACATCTATCCTCTCAGTGGACTCAATATTCTATATCATGTATCCCCATAATGAAAAAGGGGTTCTTTGGCTGTGAACGATGTAGAGGGGCTGCCCATATGTCACTGAGGAGCATAGAGATGAACCAAAGATCCTATAACTTACCCGTTGCTAAATAATAAAGAGCATGGTCGAAGCCAAATGAATATTGGTTTTCCCATTTAGGTTTCTAGGGTAAATTCTGAGTTTATGTTTGGTGATTGTTTGTGGTTGTGTTGTTCATGAATGGCTAATGTGTGCATTGTAACTTAATGGTTGTTTGTGTATGGTTTAGCAAATAATACTTCATGTTAGTTTTTGTCTTAGATAATTTTATATTAATACGGTTCTCGTGAGTCGGTAAATAGACTAAAAAATCTTTAACCACACCTGTATGTTGATCCAAAGGTTGGAAATCGACGACCCTCCTTCCAGATTCGTTATCATTCATTTGGGGGTTTCTATTTTCTTTTTTAGAGTTGTTGGGCATTGGGCACATTCTCAACTTTGTTGGGCATTTTCCTTTTCCCACAAATCATAAATGACATATATATATCGAAGTCTGGGATTGTCGGCTATCAACTTTATCCCAAATCGTTTTCCTCCATCGTCGAATGCCAAATTGACTTCTAAAACATTTTCTCTATTCATAAATGACACAATCGACTTCCATACATTTTTTGTGCATCATATGTGACCAAAATTCATCCGAAAATGTTTTCTTACGTTGTTGGTGATTATATTCACTCTCAGACTTTCTTCTCTACCTGTTGGTCACCAATTCCGATTTTCAGAAGGTTTTCCCTTCATTGTTGGCCACCGAATTTGCATTTTAATTATATTTTAACCTCAAGTCGACCCATGTCCAACCAGGTTCTTTCTTGGTCGAATTTCATTCCTCATTCGAATAAAAATCCTTCCTAGTTGACCCAATCAACCCACGATTTGACTGGGTTTTCATATGGTCTATTTGACTCAACGTGGTCGACCAGACTTGGGTCAACTCGACTGGTCGACTTGCTTTGCCTTCAACTCAACTGGTATTCCTTATAACTTCTTTTCCAACTTGACTTGTATTCCTTTTGTTTCATTTCTCTGACTTGACTTCCAGGTAGTGGACTTTATTTATTTTTGGGCCAACTCGACTTGTGGCTTGATTGGTCGAGTCTTTTCCCATCACCAAAGAGCTAAGTTTATATTTCTTTAGATATTTTTCATGTTGGTGAAATGATGAGATTATAAGCCTCTCGTTTATGGATCAAATGGTATCAAAGCATAAATTCAAATGTATTCAATGAGACCTGTATGGTAAGTACCTGCAGTGATTACAAAAGAAGTGGACAAAAGTTGTTGCCAGGGCTAGAGCGAAGTAGAGCTTCAAGAATATCGGGAGAACATTATGAAGGAGAAGAGGAAGAGGATCCCAGGGTCAGGTTGGATCGATTTGAGCGGAGCTTGGCCATGTTGACATCAATGGTGTCACAAATATTGGCACCGAAGAGCAAGGAAATGTCCTCAACAAAAACTTATCATGAAAGTCCCAAAAAGGAAGAAAATAAGCCAGAGACGGAGACTGAGCCAGATATGGGAGAGTGCAACTACAACAAGACACACATACCTTTTCATGTAGAGGCCAAGGTGAACATCAAGCCTTATGCCAGGGAAGTGGATACTATCAGGATGAACCAATGGCTACAGTAGATGAAAGTATACTTCAATGTGCATGAAGTAATTGGAAAACAAAAGATTGATTTTTCTTGGTTGAAGCTTGAAGGTCATGCTTTGACATGGTGGGAGAGTGACGTAGTAAGAAGGGCACTAGGAAATTAGCCACTGGTGACTGATTGGGAAGTGTTCAAGGACATGATCAAATCTCAGTTTTATCCAATAGTATATGAGGAACACCAACACATAGTATGGCATTACTTTAGGCACAGGCAAGGAAAAACAATGCAAGAGTTCAAGACAGAGTTCAGGAAGAGAGAAATTGAGATGGGAGTATCTCTCAAAAGTCTAGACATGTTAGTCAAGTATTTAGGGGCATTGTTACCTCAAATTCGTAGACAACTAATGTTATTTATACCAAAGACAACTGATGAGGCCAGTATTCAAGCATAGTACCTTGAGGGAGACAAGCGTAATCAACAAACAAGTACTCACAAGCAAGTAGAACCACAAGAGAAACAAAGAAAGAGGAAAAACAAGAAGAAGTGGAACGAGAAGAAGATTGTGGCTACAACACAAGAAGAAGAAACAACTTTCATCCAACAATGCAAAGGATGTGATAGAAAGGAACACATTGAGGAGAACTGTTAGAAACTGCACCCTGAGAAGGGCGCCAAATATTTTCAGTAAAAGAAGAAGAAAGCATTAATATCAATGGATGTTGAGGAACATGTGGATAAAACATCATACCCGGAAGGGAATATTAACTGTACAAATATTCAGAAAGATGTGGCATTAGTTGTTGCAATCACAAGGAGGAGAAGGTGATCACTGGAATTTTCTACATTAAAATCCACATGAGGCAAAACAAGGTGGATTGTTTTTTCGATCTCATTTCACAATCCAACTTGATCTCTACCCAATTGGTTGAGAAGCTTGGGATTGAGACTTAAGATCATATGCATCCATACCCCCCTGGGATGGGTAAGGCAAGATGTGGAATTGAAAGTGAGCAAGCAGTACAAATTTAGGTTTTCCATCAATCAAAACTTTATTGATGAAGTAGTTGCAGATGTGGTTCCTCTAAAAATATGTAGAGTCATCTTAGGAATTCCATATTTTTACATGAGGGATGCCATTTTCAGAAGGAGAGCGAACCAATATAGGTTAGTCAAGGATGGACAATATTATGCCATAAATGTACACCAAGACAAAGCTAAGCTCTCTTTGATCAGTGCTCATCAGATAAGAAGGATCATGGGCATTACAAATAAGTTTGTCTTGTTGTTCCTAAGAGAAGGAAAGAAGAAAGAAGAAGGAATCAAGTTGGAGATAAAGGAATCATTGGAAGGATGTAGTGGCGAGCAACGCCAACAACTACAAAAACTAATTGAATCCTATATGGAAGTGTTTCAAGAGCCTCAGGGACTGCCACCTAAGAGAGAGGTTTAACACGAGATTCAATTGTTTCTAGAGTCACCACTAGCTAGCATTAGGTCGTACATGCAATCCATCATTGAAGCAGATGAAGTAAAGAAGCAGTTTCAATAGTTGTTGGAGCAGGGAGTTATCAGACCTAGTACATCTCCATGTGGTTCACCCATCATCATGGTGCCAAAGAAAGATGGAAACTGGAGAATGTGCATTGACTGCGATGCCTCGAATAAGATCACCATCAAGAATATATATCCTTTTCCAAGGATTGATGACTTGTTGGATCAATTGAAACAAGCCAAATTCTTCACTAAGTTGGACCTCAAATCAGGTTACCACCAAGTGAGGATCAAAGCAGAAGACGTGTGGAAGACAACATTCAAAACAAGACAAGGTTTGTATGAGTGGTTAGTAATTCCTTTTGGATTATGCAATGCACCTGCAACGTTTATGAGACTAATGAATGATGTACTGCGCCCCTTCATTGACTCTTTTTTAGTAGTATATATGGATGACATACTTTGGAAACACTTGGCAGTAAAACCTCTCACATGTGACACAAGTACTAGAGACCTTGAAGAAGACTCAATTGATTTCCAACTTGCATAAATGTAAGTTTGTAAAAAATTCCTTGAAATATCTTGGACACACAATTGGAGGAGGAGAGCTGAGGGTAGATCCATAGAATATTGCAGCCATCGCCCAATGGCCTATTCCCACCAATGTGATAGAGGTTAGGAATTTCATGGGAGCAGCTCAATATTTGAGAAAGTTCATTGTAGACTTCTCCACAGTAGCAGTTCCATTGCATGCCATAACTGCCAAAGGAAGGAGATTTCATTGCGATAAGACACAACAAAGAGCATTTGAGGACTTAAAGAAGAAAACTAGTGATGCTCCAGTCTTAGCCATGCCGAATTTGAAACGGATTTTTGAGCTAGAGACTGATGCTAGGGGATATGAATTAGGATCATTACTCATGCAAGGAGGAAGACATGTGTGTTACCATTCAGAGTTTCATGGAGCAATGCTTGACTATCCTACATATGATAAGGAGCTCTTTGTGATTGTATAAGCAGTGAATAAGTGGAAGCATTACCTCTTGGGAAAATAGACTATTATACACACAAATCATCATCCCATTCAATAACTACAGAGTCGGAGCGAGATGCAGCAAGTGAGACATTACAAGTGGCTAGGTTTCTTGCAACAATTTTATTTATTGATTAAGTACAAGAAATGAGACACATTAGGCCATATCTTTTTAATGTTTATTTGTGCATTTTCTATCAGGATGGTCTCACAGTCATGAAACAAATCAAAATATGGTTTGAATTTACTCACATGCTCAATGATCTTATCCCAAATCTGTTGTTTAGCATCAATTACATGTTGTTTTGTTGGGGCTTGATTTAAATCTTCCTGCAACAATCTTTTAATATTTTCCTGAGCCTTTAAAAGTGATTCAATATCTATGTTTTTCTTGTTAACCTGTACTTGCAAATTCTCAATAATATATTCCTTTTATTTTAGAACATCATTCAAGCAAGATAACTTTTCTTTCTTTGAAATATTTAAATTTTGAATCTTATTTAATATGGTAGAGACTTGTATGATGTTAACCTCTCCAACATATCATCAACATTGTCTTCATTATTGGAAATGTTCATAATCTTGTCATCGTCATCATTTGTTATATGAAAAATGTCTGACAATGGCCTACGATGAGAATCTTTTTCAATGATCTCTTCCTATAACTTTTCCACTTCAAGCAAGTGGTCATCAACAAGCTTGGTTTTTTCTGTCATCATCTCTTCTAATATTTTAGTCAATTGAGAGTTTTGGTCTTTCAATTTACCATTCTCCGAAGTCAAAGCAACTTTTTCTTCATGATCAATTATCAATTCTTTTGATTCAATACGCTCAATGTGACATATTTTCAATTTAGACTTCAAAATATTTATCTCTTTGTATTTAGAGTCTAGCAAACTCTTAACACTTTTTGTGCTACTTGATTTATCAACTAATGCAATGATTTTACCTTCTAAATATTTTACTTTGCTTGTTTTGATTCTATTAATTATTTTCTCATGCTTGAGCTGAGTATCAAATTTGTCGACCAGAGTTTGCATCTTCTTAACATTAATTTTTGATTGAATTAACTTCCTTGAAACCATATCACATGTTTTTTTGTGCCATTAAATCATATCTACAACATTGACTTGATTCAAATCAACTTGCATAGATGTAGTTTGTAATCAATTTGTTTACACTACCCATGAGCTCAAGTTACAGAACCAACAAATTGAATTTATTCCTCTCATGGTTTGTGGATGCTAATAATCATGGGATAGTAGGATCATTTGATATTATTTTTTATCCTTGACATAGCTTCATTTTCCTTTCCCTTTCATTTAACACATTCATGTGCACAAGGGGCTCTATCCTATTTTCAAATCTAGCTTCCATATGAGTTTTAACTGAAATAACTGAAGAATTGTCACTTGCAATTGGATATTGAATTATAGGAATAGGGGGAGAAGTGACTACCAACATCGGCTCAATTATTCTTGCAAGAGTGTGTCTAACTCACCACATGCATCTCCCGGGGAAAAAATGATTATTCACTTAGCTTGATCTTGTATTTTCTCCTTTTTTCAATTTGGCTCTCCTATATTGATTTCCTCAAGCTCTCTTTATCCATCATAGGTTTTTATTTTAATCTGAATCTCTTTCTTATCTAAAATTTTAACTACCAAGGTAGTGATAGATTCAACTACTTGTCCAACTCTGCTTGACAATTGTCCTGCATTTGTCTTGCGACACTCAAAATCAACAGTGTTGGGAACCATGCTAGTGGACATTGTGGGTTTGCCTTCCTTTATATCTTTTCTCTTAAATTTGGATTGCACCTCCTACAATTGCATCAAGTGTTGCACCTCCTCCCATGTATCTTTGTTAGCCATCATTTCAACCTCAAGATCATTTTAAGAATTTAAGGCAACTCGTTGCTTTGATATAATGTGGTAGGGGTCGTACGTCTGAACATTTCCTAACTTGAAACCAAATGAACTAATCATTTTATTTACATTATCAAATGCAAACTTGTTTTTAACAACAAATGACAATACTTGAGAAGTCTTTGATTTTTTAAGGAAAAGTGGAGATAATTACAGGACAATCTTTATCTGAGATACTCTACAGAAAAAACTCTTGACAAAATGTATGATGATAAGAGGTGAGGCTCAAGTTCACAACCATAAATTCTAATAACTATGCAATCCTGATAGAGATATTAATTGTCATCTCTGGTCTTTGGACTATGGTTGAAGGATGTTACGAAATTCATAACGAATCATAGGGGGTGACTTACCATGAAATATGGTATGAGCATGAAAGAGAAATTTATTGGCAAAATAACTAAACCCCCTTTTAGCTCAGTTTGTATCACAATTAAGATCCATTCGACCACTGGAAGAGGATTACCATCCTTATCTAGCTTCTTCAAATTCAAATGTTCAAATTGTTTTCATTGAAAATAAAATAATGAATATACTAAGTACCTCTAGTAACTGAACATTTTAAGGTCATGATATCCAGACAATTGTTTATGTGTTTTATTTGCTAGAAATTCCGCATACTAGTACTTAACTTGGGTTAAAATAGAAGGAGAGGAAATTTCATCCATTATAAGAAGTATAACTTCATCAACTAGTGAATCATCATCATATCCTAAAATTGAATAAATCGTGGATATGACTTCACGTGGAAACTTGGCAAAAGAATTTTTTTGCAGAGGGAAGGTTAAGTCAAGGATTGGTACATGGTCGCACATATAACATTGAATAACTTATTTCTTATCATGGCCATGCCAACTATTCACTTTAGCAACCATCTCTTCTTCATTAACAACGAATCCACCCAATGGTAAGAGAAGCATGGTTGATATGGATTCAATTGTGATAGAAATTTTTTCCCTAGAGTTGTTCAAAGAGACTTGGGTATGGTTAAGAGGGTTATATGAATTTGTGTAGGCCTCTATGAAATTAAGTGAATGGAAAGTGGATGGAACAACCTGAGCTAACTGGCTTGACCAAGCCAAAAATTGGTCAAACCTAATGCGGAAAAGGTCCCTAGAAAACTCGCACACTTTCCCTTAGCATCCCACTAAAACATGTGTATTGAAAATGTCCCAATCAAGGTCAATTAAAGCTTCTAAGTATGTTGAAGGTTTTACAGATGAGCCAATGGTTGAAGGTTTCTTTCTTGGAGCCATTTCCTTTCAGAATTTCAAGCTAGTCCTCTAAAAATAAAGAAAGCAAGTGGTTGGCGAACTTACAAATTTGCAACGGACCCAAGTCTATTCTTTGTGAAGCTTGTGACCTTATCTGAGCACCTTGGAGTAAAATGATGAAGAAAGAAGTTGAAATAAACTCTTTTAAATGGCCAATCCTCAATAAAACGATGTTTTTCACCTACATCATGCAGTAAATACGAAATTAAGTAGCAAGTACCTTGAAATACACACAACATTAATGTAATAAATGATGAGAAATAAATGCCAAAATCACATGGAGAGTTGCTCTTTTACACAAAACCAGTGGTATTCAAAAGTGGTTTCAAAACTTGCAAAGTGACATCCAAAATTGTTGTCACATGCTCCGAAAAGTTTTTTATGTAAGTGTGTTGATCCATGGATGATGTCGAAGTGGAGTATTCTCGTTATCCCTCAGACACTTTCCGCTCTAAAATATATTTTGATCATCGAATCATAGCATATATCCATCGTTGGATATTTCAAAGCACAAAGGCTCCAATTTAGATGAAACACTTTTCCCTTTGAAATGAATATTCGTCGCTCGATCATTTCACACAACCACCATTGTATTTTTCAGAGCATAAGAGCTCCATAAACACGAGATCATTTTATCCTCCAAAATTAATTATGCCCATTTGATCTCATGAAAGGAGCGTCGTTAGATCTTTCAGGTTTTTATAACTCCATTAACTAGTGATTGCTTCTTCCTCCAAAATGAAATACTCGTCATTAGATTGCATTTGCAAAAGATTTCACTATCGGATCACAATGTAAAAAACTTAAACGATGAGGATCATGTTTTATTTCCAATGAAATTATACATCATATTTCATTTTTTTTTACCTTTTGCAGATTATAACCGATAATAAAAAAAGGCTACATGGCAGCTCAGTCCCTGCCAACGAGGCTAGAAAGAAAATTGTGGAAAATGTGGTGGAATTGTAAATGAAACGAAGTGTTCGGTGCAAAATGTATATCACAGGAATGTTGTGTGCAACATGTATATCACGTTAGATGGGGCAAAAGTAAATGACGGTTAGCAGGCAGAGAAAGAATAAATTTGGAAATTTAAATGCGTTTTCCATATGGACTGTTGAAAGATAAAAATATATGATGACATAAAATATATGGTGACAATGCATTTTGCATTGTTGAGCACCATTTATTTTGAAATATATAAAATACGAAAAGTCTGTAACATATAAAAGAGTAAATGCATTTGCCAAACAGACTGCTGAAGGATAAGAATAAAAGTCTATAACATATTAAAAATTAAATGCATTTGTCAGACAGAGTGGTGAAAGATAAGAATAGAGTATGTAACATATAAAACTTTAAATGGATTTATATTTGAAATGTGTCAAATAATAAATTTTTGTTACATACTACTGGAAATTTTGAAATATACAAAAAAATTAAAATCTGTTACATATAAACCAGAATTTGAATGTGTTTGTCATGTAAACTGGGATTGGGGCTCCCGCAGACCATTAGAGAAATATGTACAAGAAACAGGATTGTGGAAATAAGATAGAGTGCAATAGCTGCAAAATAAAATAAATGGAAACGTATAAGTGTTTGCCTATACATCCGTGTTTAAGAAACTAGAATAACGTCTGTGTTTAAGAAATTGGAATGACTGGGTTGATAAACAAAGAAAGATGCGATGAGTAAACTTATAGTGAGGGTACATATGAGTCCTTTGGCTATTTGCTTGTGGCTGTCGTTTCATTGATGTCACCGACGACTGCGGTTTCAAGGACAACTGGATGTTGTCTTTCATCGACGACCTGTTTCAATTGCCTTTCGAGCCATTCTTCAATGTAGCCTCTCATTGGGGCGACGTTGATCTCATTCTGTATTTTTATGTTGAAAATATCGTTTTCTAATTCCTGGAGGTCGATAGAAAGATTAGAGAGAGCTTGATGAATTTCCTCATTCTGTACTGCATATTTGACTAGCCAGTCGTGGACGTGAGCTTGATCAAATTGAAGGATGTTGTAAAACTTTTCCAGAGACAATGTCTTAAACATAGCAACCTATTTATTGAACTCTTGCGATGTTAAGGGCAAGGAGTTTACGATTAAGAGGGGGTCTTGGAAGTTGTTGGTTTTCCCAGCTAAGTCTATATTTGACAGCTTTGTGAATAATTTATCTTTCTTTGATATGGCTTGTTCACATGACTGAACAATTAGATGCAGGTTGTTTACTTTTTCTTTCCAACATGCATTCAATTGGCCGATCCGGTTTTTGGATGGAAGATCTTTTTTTTTTTTTTTAATTCTGTCATATTGTTGACAATCTTGCCAAAAGGGATGACCATTTTTAAAAAGAAATTTTCTTCATATTTTAATTCAGCTTGCAAAAGATCGAGCAAGCTATGTGCCCTGGTTCCAAGCGAAGTGATGGTTTGTGATCTTTTCCACGCCTCGGTAACCAGTTCCATTCTTTTTTTGATATTGTTCTCCACATATCCTTTACAGGATGCGAGCAGGGTGGAGGATGCTTTTACATTGGGTGTAGGGGTGCCAGGCATGGCTATTGCCAAAGGATCGACAAGCAATGGCATAGGAATGAAAGTGTCTTCAAATTCCTTGACTCACTCCTTCAGTTTGGCATTCTCAATCTCGATGCCTCCAATGGAATCATGAAGCGCTTGTCCGGTCACGGTGTGAAGTTGACAGATTTGGGACGACCGCATGTTGGCAACATCAAACTCTGAATGAGATTTGTCTTTCTTATTTTTAACATTTTTTTTCTCAATTATCAATTTTTTGTTCCATCTATAAAAAACAACGCTCTGGAACACAAAGGATTCATCTACGTCAAAATTTTGGGTAACGGATATGTCCATTGGATGGCTACGGTGGATGACATCTCCGAGATGATCAAGGAAGGGGAACATGGTATCCAGATCAGTGTCAAGTTCCATGTTCTCACTCTGAATTTTAGGCTCTTCTGCGTGCCCCATTTTTTTTTTATCTTCTTATCTACTGGAAGCTTGTGAGAACTATCAAATTTAGAGTGAGGAGGGTCGTTATCTCCTCCATTTGAAGAACTTTGGATTTATTTGTTGTTGTGATCGGCCGTTGGAGCGATGCTCCGAGATGTCATACTTTTTGGAGTGGTATTTGCGTATTGAACACTCTTGTCACTGGGGCCTTTCCCCTGTTGCGTGTACAATTTAGTGCAGCTTTGCACTATCTCTATGTCGCCGACATCATAGGAAGGACCGTTGTCGTTACTGTCTCTATTTTTGGGCAAGTGTTTATTTACAAAACAATCATCGAGGCCAAGTGTTTGTAAATGTTGTCTAAAAATATAATAGGGGTTGAATCCTCTTATGTCTTCAACATATCTAAGGTTGGACATGCTAAAATGTGTTGTGAAAACATCAATTTTGTTGACGTTTTTCAACACGAACTCCCCTATTTTCCAAGGCAGAGGAATGAACTGTTTTTTTTTCTTCCTTTGGAGCAGATGGAACCAATAGTTGTATTGACGTGCTACTTATGCAACACACATTATGTCCGTAATGTGACATGGAAGGAGAGCAGGTTGTTCCATGGAGCCAAAAATTCTTATGACATTGTAATTATCCAAATGTTTGAGTGTCCCCTTTTTGTCCAAAAAATTAGTTGCATGTTCAGATATGCAGGGAGCATCTTCTCCTAACAACAAAACTTTGAAAACAGACAGAAGGCCATTAAAAACCTCATAAAAATAGTGGGAAGCCTTGTGCTTCCACAAGGCCTGGTACCAGAACGTTACTGGGTGGAATTCGCAGTTGACATTCTTGGACAGAGACAGTTCCGAAAACCGACAGGAATGTGCTATTGCAAAAACTAAATAGGATGACATATAAAATTTATTTTTCCTTTTGTAGTTTGACAATTGGGAAGAGATTTCATAGGAAATTAACCCGCCCCAATAAAAAATGGCTTGTTCGTTGACTGTGTTGACCGCCTATTCAACTAGGGGGTCAACTCCATGTGCCATAAATATATGCACCATCATATGCAAGTATGTTGAAGACAGTATTGGTTCTACTGGGCATTTTATGCCTCCAACACAAAATTTTGTAAACGAAATTTACGCACCCCTGCGTGGGTTAATAATGTAATAAGTTTGCATGAATCATAGTTAGGTCAGGTACCTTGGGATGTTTTCATTGGGAGAGTTATTTTCACTGAGGGTTTTTTATCCTCAGGTTGTCAACTGGGCTTTTCAGCCTGGTTGATTTCCCATGGGATTTTCCCTCTCACTTGCAATAATTCCTCCAAAGTGGTGAACGACGTTCTAATGGTCTCATCCTTTGGTAGCTATTGTTTAGGAATGATGTAAATGACCATGTTAGACATTGTATAAAGTTTCACAGAATTTCGTCGAGTCTAGATAGGTTTTTTTTAATTAATTAAATTTAATTAATTTTCCTAAGGTTGGAATTTTAATTATTTAATTAATTAAATGTTTTTGAGCAATTATTGTAAAAACTGGGTCTTTGGGTTTTTGATAGGGGTATTTGTGCTCAAATAAAATGGAAAGGCACCCCCTACACCCATAGACCAAGTTTCATCTCAGTCGGACAAGTTTTGCTATGCATTTGTCCACCCTGAGTGTCGATCAGTCAAAACAACAATTTTAATTGCTAAGTCAATTTTGTAATTTTTGTAAAATTGAGTTAATGGGTTAGTTTGAAGGTGGAAAAGAGAAATAATGGACATCCCTAACCTACCCAACCCACCTTACCACCTTGATACACTCCCTAACTCACCAAGTCACTTAAACCCTCATGCCCCTAGGGGCAAATGCGCCCCCCTCACACACAAAACCTTGGGAAAGTTAATTATTTGACTTGTGGGGCCCCTCTCATCCCTAGTGCACCCCTCCTAGCCTAACACATCAACATTTTTTGGCCCCCACACTCCAAATCACCCATCCACACACTCAACAAGCTAAAACCCTAGAAGTGGTGCGCCCCCCTCATTGAGATTCTCATGTTTGCTTGGGTTTTGACACTTGGAGCTCATCCAAGTATCTTCACCTTGCCTCTTGAGCTATAAAAGAAACCACTCCTCACTCATTCACTTCACCATTCTTTGAGCTAAAGTTATGCTACATAAATTTCGCCCCATCCTTTCTTGCTCTTGCCATCTCACATTCAACTCATTTCTCTGTCGAGAGCATTGGAGCAATTTGTTGCTGAAAGGCTCTCCCATTTGGATTTAATAAGAAATATTTGGAGGATTTGGAGTAATCTAGAGTATTCAAATTGGCTCCTTTCATATGAGGTGATATTGTTCTCTTATGCATTGTGTTGGGTTTGGACTAGTTTCTTAAGCAAAGTAGTTTGTTTGAGTAGATCATTCAATAGTATTGTTGTTGATCTATATATGTAGGATAGTTGATATTGTGAAATATTTCATCTTATTAGCTTGTTGTATCATATTATTCTACTCCTATACCTCACGTTTTGTTTGAGTTGTGCAGATTTGCCTCTAAGATACTGATTGGATTAGTCTCAAGAAGGGGTTTTCAATCAAGATCTTCTCACACTTCTTGCTTCTCTTTTGGATCTGATTTATTTTATGTTCATATTCATCATATTGCTGTAGCTAACTGTCATAGATAGGTCAAAATAATTTTACATTTTACTTGGAGATTTCATGTGAAAATTTTCTGTGTAAAAACATAATTTTTTCTTAACATTTTTGTGTTGTGCAGCATTTCCAACAAGCTTTTGCTTGCTGGTTTTTGCAGATTCTTACCAGTGACAAGGGGAAACGCTGCCAAAATTCACTCTCACAACATCCCCAAGAGGCTCCATTTGTTGGGTAACGAATCTCTCTCATTTCTCTTTGTATCTAGCATTGTTGCAAGCCCCCGAGAAGTTCCCTTGAGGCTTGCCTTCACTTGTGTATCATTTCATTTGTATTTTTCATTTATTATAAGTTTGTACATTGCCTACACCTTGGGAAAGAGATTGGCCCAGCCAAGCCCCCAAAATCGTTGGGCCAGATTAGATTTCATTTAAGCATTTTGTTTTCTTTGCCCCACTTGTCCATAAGGCAAGGTTGTGTGGCTACATAATAATAATCATGATATTGTTTTGTTTTGTTAACCCTCTTTGGCCAACATTGGTAGGCGTGCCTCCACCTTGGCCATTGTGAGTGGTTTGATGCCATAAGTTTTTATTTTTTTTCTTAAGCTAAAGTTGCCTACACCTTGGGAGAGAAATACCCAAATCGTAAGGCTAGGATGGTAGTGATGTTTTGATGATTTACATGTTCACATGGTTTAAAATTATCTAGAGTAGTCATCACAGATCTATCATCTCTTTTTCATGCTTTAGTTATCAACAAGTTCTTTTTCACATGTCTTTTATAATGCTATGTTTCATGGTTTAAAATGTTTTGGAAGTAATTTTTAGTTTTGCAACTCACTCATCTTTTAAGGCATTTTTCCATTTATCTATCTCAAGCATATGTGAAGCATTGAAATGATGTAGGATCTAATCTTTCGTTTTGTCAAGCATTTCTATTTTAAGCAATTCTTTTCATGGGATATCATATGTGGATAAGTGAATGAATCTAAGTAATTTCTTGGTATAAATTGGCAAGTTGTTCTTGTCCTTACTCCATTTCATGCAAAGTTAGATATTATGAATGGTGAATGACATGGCTATGTTAATGATGTACATCTTTTAAGATTTCCATTCATGTTGCTCATGAGTTTATGGTTTTAAATTTCACCTTTTGCAACACATTCACAACAAGTTTTTCAGTTTCTGTTTTGGGTATAAATCACACTTTTCGGGCATCTAAATCTCCTCTAAAACACTCCAAACACACTTAAAGACTTACCCGCAAGTCATAACAACTTTTTAGACAACTTAGGACAACCTAATTCCACCATCTTCACCATCTAAAATGGGTTTGAGGAAAACAACGGAGGGTAGTGGCAGGGGACTGTCCCATGGCGCTCCAGGTGGGTGTCCTCTCTGGGAAGTACTCTTGCTGTCAAGGTTGACCGTGGAAGCTAGGATGGGCCTCGTTGCCTTACTATTTTGAACACCCGACATCTATTTGGAAACAGGAGGAGGTGGTTTAAGGTTCCACACTTAGTTAGGGGGAGGGAAAAATAAAATTTACTTAATCTTTAAGAAATTCCTAAACACTTAGTTTCCTAGACAATCCATGTGCTTGGGTATCTTTAGATGAATGTTTAGGAATTCATATTGCAAGTGCTTTCATGTTTTATAAATCTTTCATGCAATCTTATGGTTTATCTATCTAAGTGTTTTACTTCCATGAGCATTTAAGTTTCCAACTATATACATCTTTGTTTTATGCTCTTGTGGTGTGATTCAAGAAGAAGTTCAGTATCCCACTTGGGGAGGCATCATCTTCTTGAATCTTGAGTGCTTTAGTGGTTGCCATTGAAAAACAATCCAATAGAGTAAGTGCTATTGGGGCATGCTTGGCTTTATGTGATTGGTCTTGATTTTGAATATCTTTAAGCTTTCACATTTTAGCATCATTATTTATCTTGTTTATTTGTATCTTGTGTATATCCTGTATCTTTGTAACATTTATCTTTCATTGTGTAAGTAGTTGTAATCTTTATTTGTGGGATAGTTCTAATATCTTTTACTTGTAATATTTTTGTAATTGAACCTCCCTCAAAACTTAGTTGACCCCTTGCCCAACCTTTAGGCACTAGTCTTAGTTGACTTAGGGAAGGGTTTGCTTGTCATTTAGCTAATCTTGCACTTTGCATTTGCTGCCTTAGCATCATAGGTTAGTTTCCCCCCTTAACCTTTAACCAATTAAAACCAACTCCTAGAACTTCAAAGTTAAATCATAGCTAGTAACTAGGGTCTACCCCCCTTGGCTTCCCTGGGAGTAAGCCTAGAAGGAAAAGGTTCCACTCAAGATGACAGTGTGGACTATGAACCTAGGCATTGTGCCTCCAAGGACACACTAAGTGAGCTGGAATTTTCTCACGTTTGCAAGTGTGTATTAGGACGACGACATCTTTGGCGTCGTTCCCGGGGATAAGTCATTTATCCTTGGTCAAAACGACTTAACTTAATTTTTTAAGAACTAAGTAATAAAAACTGTAGTCCCTTAAAATTCTTTGAGCTTGCATTGGTTAGCTTTGTGTGATTCCTTTCCAAGTGGTGACTCCATTGAACAAATCTGTCAAGTATACTGTAAGGAGCAATCCTTGTGGGTTGCTTGAAAATCCTGGAGGAGAAGCACTTACTGGTAACCAATTCTTGTTCCAAACTTAATAAATCTAACTCTCGTTTTCCTTCTTGTTTTTGTTTTGTTTGATGCTCTTGTTTGTTTGATAAACTTGGTCATCTGGCGACTCCATTTTAAAAAATAATTTGACAAGGCATTTTTCAAGAAGGAACTCACGGCGTGTTTGTTTCATCTTTGAACTTGAAAAGGTTTTTGGATGAAGCTGGCATGTTTTCTTTCTTGTTGGATCCTTAGTAATTTTGGGTCCCAGATTTTTTTTCAATGAGTGAACTCACAAAGCCTTTTGATATTTCAGAAATAGTTGGTTATCCTAATGATATACCCAATGATGTTGTTGATAATGTGCTTGAATTTCATGAGGGTGGTGATGCTTGTGCTCATATCAAGGCCTTTTGGAAATTAATTGATGATTGGCATGATGCACATATCCATGAGGATGCTCTTATGAGATTGTTTTCTTGGACTCTTTTGGAGGGCCAAGGAAGTGCTTGTGATTAGTTTCTTATTCATAAAGATAAATCAATCAAGACCATATAGGACTTTCTGCATGACTTTTTGTAAATATTTGGGGATGATCAGGATGAAATTTACAGAGAGTTGATTGATGATTTTATGGGAAAATGGAAGAGGAAAAATCTTTCAGATATAGAAACAATCAACTCAGATATAGAAGTTGACATTCCACCAGATCCCATTGAGGAGCTTAAAGAAACCATTATAAACATGCAGTTTTCCCATGATGAACAATGTGAAACCATAAATGAACAGTTTATGGCCATGGAAGATCAATTTGAAATCATGGAAGCTAATTTCACAGAGACTTACATTGAATATCTGGACCCCCATGAACTTGAGCTTGACAGTGAAAAAGATAAGGAAGTTCATGAGGAAATTCCGAATGAATCCATGGATGAATCAGTCATCTATTTTGAGGAAGTGAAGGATATAGAGTTGGAAAATGTTGAATATCTAGATGACTCAAGTCCCCACCCTCCTCCCCAGGAACCAATCTTTTTGAACGCTGACTTTGAAAATCTTATGATGGTTCCTGTGATATGTTCTTCTTCAGTTTCTCAACCAAAGGATAAGTTAATGCAGAATTATGTGGAAATGGAAGGCAATTTCAGTTTATCAATGTCATAT
>ML794202.1:132268-159210 GCA_009831015.1 Picea engelmannii | reverse complement strand
TTGCTCATGAGTTTATGGTTTTAAATTTCACTTTTTGCAACACATTCACAACAAGCTTTTTAGTTTCGGTTTTGGGTATAAATCACACTTTTCGGGCATCTAAAACTCCTCTAAAACACTCCAAACACACTTAAAGACTTACCCACAAGTCATAAAAACTTTTTAGACAACTTAGGACAACCTAATTCCACCATCTTCACCATCTAAAACGGGTTTAAGGAAAACAACGGAGGGTAGTGGCAGGGGACTGTCCCATGACGCTCCAGGTGGGTGTCCTCTCCAGGAAGTACTCTTACTGTCAAGGCTAACCATGGAAGCTAGGGTGGGCCTCGTTGCCTTACTATCTTGAGCACCCGACAGCTATTTGGCAACAAGAGGAGGTGGTTTAAGGTTCCACACTTAGTTAGGGGGAGGGAAAAATAAAATTTACTTAATCTTTAAGAAACTCCTAAACACTTAGTTTCCTAGACAATCCATGTGCTTGGGTATCTTTAGATGAATGTTTAGGAATTCATATTGCAAGTGCTTTCATGTTTTATAAATCTTTCATGAAATCTTATGGTTTATCTATCTAAGTGTTTTACTTCCATGAGCATTTAAGTTTCCAAATATATACATCTTTGTTTTATGCTCTTGTGGTGTGATTCAAGAAGAAGTTGAGTATCCCACTTGGGGAGGCATCATCTTCTTGAATCTTGAGTGCTTTAGTGGTTGTCATTGAAAAATAGTCCAATAGAGTAAGTGCTATTGGGGCATGCTTGGCTTTATGTGATTGGTCTTGATTTTGAATATATTTAAGCTTTTACATTTTAGCATCATTATTTATCTTGTTTATTTGTATCTTGTGTATATCTTGTATCTTTGTAACATTTATCTTTCATTGTGTAAGTAGTTGTAATCTTTATTTGTGGGATAGTTCTAATATCTTTTACTTGTAATATTTTTGTAATTGAACCTCCCTCAAAACTTAGTTGACCCCTTGCCCAACCTTTAGGCACTAGTCTTAGTTGACTTAGGGAAGGGTTTGCTTGTCATTTAGCTAATCTTGCACTTTGCATTTGCTACCTTAGCATCATAGGTTAGTTTCCCCCCTTAACCTTTAACCAATTAAAACCAACTCCTAGAACTTCAAAGTTAAATCATAGCTAGTAACTAGGGTCTACCCCCCTTGGCTTCCTTGGGAGTAAGCCTAGAAGGAAAAGGTTCCAGTCAAGGTGACAGTGTGGACTGTGGACCTAGGAATTGTGCCTCCAAGAACACACTAAGTGAGCTGGAATTTGCTCACGTTTGCAAGTGTGTATTAGGACGACAACATCTTTGGCGCCGTTTCCGGGGATAAGTCATTTATCCTTGGTCAAAACGACTTAACTTAATTTTTTAAGAACTAAGTAATAAAAACTTTAGTCCCTTAAAATTCTTTGAACTTGCATTGGTTAGCTTTGTGTGATTCATTTCCAAGTAGCGACTCCATTGAAAAAATCTATCAAGTATACTGTAAGGAGCAATCCTTGTGGGCTGCTTGAAAATTCTTGTTCCAAACTTAATAAATCTAACTCTCATTTTCCTTCTTGCTTTTGTTTTGCCGGATGCTCTTGTTTGTTTCATAAACTTGGTCATCTGGCGACTCCATTTTAAAAAATAATTTGACAAGGCATTTTTCAAGAAGGAACTCATGGTTTGTTTGTTTCATCTTTGAACTTGAAAAGGTTTTTGGATGAAGCTGGCATGTTTTCTTTCTTGTTGGATCCTTAGTAATTTTGGGTCCTAGATTTTTTTTCAATGAGTGAACTCACAAAGACTTTTGATTTTTCAGAAATAGTTGGTTATCCTAATGATATACCCGATGATTTTGTTGATAATGTGCTTGAATTTCATGAGGGTGGTGATGCTTGTGCTCATATCAAGGCCTTTTGGAAATTAATTGATGATTGGCATGCTGCACCTATCCATGAGGATGCTCTTATGAGATTGTTTTCTTGGACTCTTTTGGAGGGCCAAGGAAGTGCTTGTGATTGGTTTCTTATTCATAAAGATAAATCAATCAAGACCATACGGGACTTTCTGCATGACTTTTTGGAAATATTTGGGGATGATCAGGATGAAGTTTACAGTGAGTTGATTGATGATTTTATGGGAAAATGGAAGAGGAAAAATCTTTCAGATATAGAAACAATGAGCTCAAATGTAGAAGTTGACATTCCACCAGATCCCATTGAGGAGCTTAAAGAAACCATTATAAACATGCAGTTTGCCCATGATGAACAATGTGAAACCATAAATGAACAGTTTATGGCCATGGAAGATCAATTTGAAATCATGGAAGCTAATTTCACAGAGACTTACATTGAATATCCGGACCCCCATGAACTTGAGCTTGACAGTGAAAAAGATAAGAAAGTTCATGAGGAAATTTTGGATGAATCCATGGATGAATCAGTCATCTATTTTGAGGAAGTGAAGGATCTTGAGTTGGAAAATGTTGAATATCTATATGATTCAAGTCCCCACCCTCCTCCCGAGGAACCAATCTTTTTGAACGTTGACTTTGAAAATCTTATGATGGTTCTTGTGATATGTTCTTCTTCAGTTTCTCAACCAAAGGATAAGTTAATGCATAATTATGTGGAAATGGAAGGCTATTTCAGTTTATCAATGTCATATCATTGTGAGTATCGGTTGGCCTCCCACCTTGACAATCACGAGCAACAAAGTAATCAGAGTTTACACAGCTTGTCGTATTCCAGTGTTTGGTTGAAGGGAAGAAGGATGATGATTGTTAGTTGGTTCTTCCTCACAAAAAGTT
This sequence comes from Picea engelmannii, assembly GCA_009831015.1. Classification (NCBI taxonomy): domain Eukaryota; kingdom Viridiplantae; phylum Streptophyta; class Pinopsida; order Pinales; family Pinaceae; genus Picea; species Picea engelmannii. Next base: position 156,407 of record ML794202.1, on the reverse strand, counting down.
CCAAGTTGATAAAACTTGGGAAGGGGTCTTCTGTGAGTCATCTTGGACAAGGTTTATTCAGACACCTGCGGCATCAGTTCACTCATTGCATGGGGGGTTGTAACGTATATCTAACCCTTCCTTGTATTTTAATTTTGTATTATTTCAATTTATTATGCAAATATGTACTTAGAATTATTTTTGTATCATAGTTTTTTTTAGTAGTTATGATGTTGTACTTTGGATATTTCAATTATGTAGATGTTGTTTAAAGCATTTATTTTATATGTATGTATGCATGCTCATTTTGGTTATTGGTGAGCACTCTTTGTAGATGTTGGATTCTCGTATGCTCTCCATCTCATATGAGAAGATCGAACACACGTCCCCATGTGGAGCCAGATTTCGACCGCCTATTCAACTAGGGGGTCAACTCCATGTGCCATGAAAATATGCACCATCAGATGCAAGTATGTTGAAGACAGTATTGGTTCTACTGGGCATTTTATGCCTCCAACACCGAATTTTGTAAACGGAATTTCCGCACCCCTGCGTGGGTTAATAATGTAATAAGTCTGCATGGATCATAGTTAGGTCAAGTACCTTGGGATGTTTTCATTGGGAGAGTTCTTTTCACCGAGGTTTTTTTATCCTCGGGTTGTCAACTGGGCTTTTCAGCCTGGTTGATTTCCCATGAGTTTTTCCCTCTCACTTGCAATAATTCCTCCAAAGTGGTGAACGACGTTCTAATGGTCTCATCCTTTGGTAGCTATTGTTTAGGAATGATGTAAATGACCATGTTAGACATTATAGAAAGTTTCACAGAATTTCGTCGAGTCTAGATAGGTTTTTTTTAATTAATTAAATTTAATTAATTTTCCTAAGGTTGGAATTTTAATTATTTAATTAATTAAATGTTTTTGAGCAATTATTGTAAAAACTGGGTCTTTGGGTTTTTGATAGGGGTATTTGTGCTCAAATAAAATGGAAAGGCACCCCCTACACCCATAGACCAAGTTTCAACTCAGTCAGATAAGTTTGGCTATGCATTTGTCCACCCGGAGTGTCGGTCAGTCAAAACAACAATTTTAATTGCTAAGTCAATTTTGTAATTTTTGTAAAATTGAGTTAATGGGTTAGTTTGAAGGTGGAAAAGAGAAAGAATGGACATCCCTAGCCTACCCAACCCACCTTACCACCTTGATACACTCCCTAACTCACCAAGTTACTTAAACCCTCACGCCCCTAGGGGGAAATGCGCCCCCCTCACACCCAAAACCTTAGGAAAGTTAATTGTTTGACTTGTGGGGATCCTCTCATCCCTAGTGCGCCCCTCCTAGCCTAACAAATCACTATTTGTTGGCCCCCGCACTCCAACTCACCCATCCACACACTCAACAAGCTAAAACCCTAGAATTGGTGCGCCCCCCTCATTGAGATTCTCATGTTTGCTTGGGTTTTGACACTTGGAGCTCATCCAAGTGCCTTCACTTTGCCTCTTGAGCTATAAAAGAAACCACTCCTCACTCATTCACTTCACCATTCTTTGAGCTAAAGTTATGCTACAGAAATTCCGCCCCATCCTTTCTTGCTCTTGCCATCTCACATTCAACTCATTTCTCTCTTGAGAGCATTGGAGCAATTTGTTGCTGCAAGGCTCTCCCATTTGGATTTAATAAAAAATCTTTGGAGGATTTGGAGTAATCTAGAGTATTTAGATTGTCTCTTTTCATATGAGGTGATATTGTTCTCTTATGCATTGTGTTGGGTTTGGACTAGTTTCTTGAGCAAAGTAGTTTGTTTGAGTAGATCATTCAATAGTATTGTTGTTGATATATATATGTAGGATAGTTGATATTGTGAAGTATTTCATCTTATTAGCTTTTTCTATCATATTATTCTACTCCTATACCTCACGTTTTGTTTGAGTTGTGCAGATTTGCCTCTAAGATATTGATTGGATTAGTCTCAAGAAGGGGTTTTCAATCAAGATCTTCTCACACTTCTTGCTTCTCTTTTGGATCTGATTTATTTTCTGTTCATATTCATCATATTGTTGTAGCTAACTATCATAGATAGGTCAAAATAAATTTACATTTTACTTGGAGATTTCATGTGAAAATTTTCTGTGTAAAAACAAAAAAAATTATTAACATTTTTGTGTTGTGCAGCATTTCCAACAAGCTTTTGCTTGCTGGTTTTTGCAGATTCTTACCAGTGACAAGGGGAAACGCTGCCAAAATTCACTCTCACAACATCCCCAAGAGGCTCCATTTGTTGGGTAATGAATCTCTCTCATTTCTCTTTGTATCTAACATTGTTGCAAGCCCCCGGGAAGTTCCCTTGAGGCTTGCCTTCACTTGTGTATCATTTCATATTGTATTTTTCATTTATTATAAGTTTGTACATTGCCTACACCTTGGGAGAGAGATTGGCCCAGCCAACCCCCCAAAATCGTTGGGCTATATTACATTTCATTTAAGCATTTCGTTTTCTTTGCCCCACTTGTCCATAAGGCAAGGTTGTGTGGCTACATAATAATAATCATGATATTGTTTTATTTTGTTAACCCTCTTTGGCCAACATTGGTAGGCTTGCCTCCACCTTGGCAATTGTGAGTGGTTTGATGGCATAAGTTTTTATTTTTTTTCTTAAGCTAAAGTTGCCTACACCTTGGGAGAGAAAAACCCAAATCATAAGGCTAGGATGGTAGTGATGTTTTGATGATTTACATGTTCACATGGTTTAAAATTATCTAGAGTAGTCATCACAGATCTATCATCTCTTTTTCATGCTTTAGTTATCAACAAGTTCTTTTTCACATGTCTTTTATAATGCTATGTTTCATGGTTTAAAATGTTTTGGAAGTAATTTTTAGTTTTGCAACTCACTCATCTTTTAAGGAATTTTGCCATTTATCTATCTCAAGCATATGTGAAGCATTGAAATGATGTAGGATCTAATCTTTCGTTTTGTCAAGCATTTCTATTTTCAGCAATTCTTTTCATGGGATATCATATGTGGATAAGTGAATGAATCTAAGTTGTTCTTGTCCTTACCCCATTTCTTGCAAAGTTAGATATTATGAATGGTGAATGACATGGATATGTTAATGATGTACATATTTTAAGCTTTCCATTCATGTTGCTCATGAGTTTATGGTTTTAAATTTCACTTTTTGCAACACATTCACAACAAGCTTTTTAGTTTCGGTTTTGGGTATAAATCACACTTTTCGGGCATCTAAAACTCCTCTAAAACACTCCAAACACACTTAAAGACTTACCTGCAAGTAATAACAACTTTTTAGACAACTTAGGACAACCTAATTCCACCATCTTCACCATCTAAAATGAGTTTGAGGAAAACAGCGGAAGGTAGTGGCAGGGGACTGTCCCGTGGCGCTCCAGGTGGGTGTCATCTTCGGGAAGTACTCTTACTATCAGGGTTGACCATGGAAGCTAGGGTGGGCCTCGTTGCCTTACTATCTTGAGCACCCGGCAGCTATTTGGCAACAAGAGGAGGTGGTTTAAGATTCCACACTTAGTTATGGGGTGGGAAAAATAAAATTTACTTAATCTTTAAGAAACTCCTAAACACTTAGTTTCCTAGACAATCCATGTGCTTGGGTATCTTTAGATGAATGTTTAAGAATTCATATTGCAAGTGCTTTCATGTTTTATAAATCTTTCATGCAATCTTATGGTTTATCTATCTAAGTGTTTTACTTCCATGAGCATTTAAGTTTCCAACTATATACATCTTTGTTTTATGCTCTTGTGGTGTGATTCGAGAAGAAATTGAGTATCCCACTTGGGGAGGCATTATCTTCTTGAATCTTGAGTGCTTTAGTGGTTTCCATTGAAAAACACTCCAATAGAGTAAGTGCTATTGGGGCATGCTTGGCTTTATGTGATTGGTCTTGATTTTGAATATCTTTAAGCTTTCACATTTTAGCATCATTATTTATCTTGTTTATTTTCATCTTGTGTATATCTTGTATCTTTGTAACATTTATCTTTCATTGTGTAAGTAGTTGTAATCTTTATTTGTGGGATAGTTCTAATATCTTTTACTTGTCATATTTTTGTAATTGAACCTCCCTCAAAACTTAGTTGACCCTTTGCCCAACCTTTAGGCACTAGTCTTAGTTGACTTAGGGAAGAGTTTGCTTATCATTTAGCTAATCTTGCACTTTGCATTTGCTGCCTTAGCATCATAGATTAGTTTCCCCCCTTAAACTTTAACCAATTAAAACCAACTCCTAGAACTTCAAAGTTAAATCATATCTAGTAACTAGGGTCTACCCCCCTTGGCTTCCCTGGGAGTAAGCCTAGAAGGAAGAGGTTTCAGTCAAGGTGACAGTGTGGAGTGTGAACCTAGGCATTGTGCCTCCAAGGACACACTAAGTGAGTTGGAATTTGCTCACGTTTGTAAGTGTGTATTAGGACGACAACAAACCGTGAAATACAAAATATAAAGAGTCATGTGGGAAACAGTACCTGCGGGCTCCTGTCTCGTTATTCTTGTAAATAGCCAGGCAGTTTCGCGAAATGGATTTCTAAATGAACTAACCTGGATGCTTGTAATATCTTCAGGGACTAGATTCAGGTTTTGCAAAAAAAAGGGCAAGAGGTCCAATCTGTTATTATTCTTTGCTAGGAATTGTTTGCAATCCTCTCCTTTGAACGTCAATGTTGGCTCCGACAATTTCAGCATCTGACGGAAGACCTGAGGTGACAAAGAAACAAAAGAGTGGTCCTATAGTGGAATAATTCTTTTCTCTACAATATATTTATCGGCGCACCAAGAGACCAGGTCCTTACAGTCAAAAACCTGAGAGACACAGCCTGCATGGGCAATCCCGGAGGTCCAAATTACTTGGTTCTCTGCGGCAGAGGTTGAGTAATAAGAAAATGCCTTGGACCAGTGGAAGTTCTAGTCCTCGCACCCGAAAATGTTCACTGTATCTCCATAGAACTGTTGTCGAGTTGATTCCATAGGTTTATGAGAAGATTGTTTTGCTGTAGATGATGGTTTAAATGAACAGTTAGAGCCGATAATGTAACTTTTCGCTAAATCTTGGTTAAATGATTATGAATGGGAAAGCTGCTCGAGCCTTTCGTTGATTAATGACAATCTATATTGGTGGTGCATGATGAACTGTTAGCAGTAAAGTTTATTTACTTCATATTTAGAAATGCGAAGGTGGCGGGTACAGCGAAGAGAAATTAAGGAATGGAGGTTTCTTGAACGTGCGAAGGCCACGCCGTGTGAACAGGATTTCATGATTTTGAAAGGAACAGTCGGAAGGAATAATATAATTCCCCTGCAAATTTTGGTTTAATGCGCATCAATACGAGATGTCATCGAGCCTGTCACCCATCAATGACAATCTATACGGTTTCTGCATGATGACTTGTTAGAATTAAATGCCAGTAATTCCATATTTCGAAACCAGATATATATATATATATATATATATATATATATAACTTTTTATTTTCTTTTATTATAGACAAGTGCGAAGGTGACGGAGACGACGAAGAGCAAGGAAACAATGGAAAGCTCTGAAAAGCGATCAGATGGGATTCAAAAAAGGGTTATGGGGATAGTCAGGATAGCCGAGTGTTGCACGGTGAAATTTTATGTTTCGGAAATTTTGAGTGAAAAATGTGTAAAACGAAAGAGATCATGATGGGGCAGTTCAGCGGTCGGTTTGTATATTTGTGGAATTCCGGCAAAGTGCCTAAGTATTGAATAAGGAAATTGCTAATTGCATGCATAGCAATAAGATCTTATATATAATTGCCAATTGTTAATATCAAAGGGGCGCGAGCATAGGAAACAATGACTACGAACTGAATATTTTGTCAACCCGCCAAACCGGCAATCCGCCAAAAAAATTTGAACAAATGCCGAAGTATGGAAAGCGGACAAACGGGCTTCAAAATGGGGACCGTAATGTTGAAGAGGGTATGATCTAAGAATGGTTGCAATTTTGTATATCTGTCAATTTGTATATCGCGGAGCTCCGAATGTTGTTTGGAGGTCACGAAAAAGTAGAAGTGCAATGTTGACCCGACCACCGTCCGCCTGTCAATTTGTATATCGCGGAACTCTGGGTACCAGTTGTGGGACAGGGAACAATAGAGGGTCAATTTAAAGAAAGGGGAAGCAGTCGTTGGAAAGGCATGAATCCACAAAGCTGTGGAGCAAGGCATTTTCTGGAAAAAAAAATGATTAAGTAACCAGGAAGAGAAACTAGAGGGAATAAAAGAGTGGGAAAATAGAAAGGCAGAAGGCAGTTTTGGTAAGCGCGAATTGGTTTCAAGGAAGCCCCATTGTTGCAAAACCATGATGTTCTACTAATTGTCAGCAAATGCGTTGTTCAAGATTAGATTTTATTGCAACCTCTGTGTGTAAATATGTTCTTGATACATTTTTCCATGACTGTAACATATTAACTTAACTACTAAACTTCATATTCTATTAATTGCCAGCAAATGCTTTGTTGAAGATTATATTTTATTGGAATGTGTGGGTGTAACTTTGTTCATTTATTCCATGGGTGCAACATATTAAGTCAAGTATTAAACTTCTTGCATAATGGGTTGTTAGCATTAAAACTTAATAATTGATGTCTAGAAACAAGAATAACGATTTTGCTGCAACATTGTACATTGGTATTAGTAAACACAATATCAAAGAAGTACGAGAGCACCGAACTACGCAAGTTAGAATATGCATTAAATCCAGAAAAGAGGCAACAACGAAGAGTCGAAGGAAATTTTTTTTAATAGCAAATCCATTTAAAAAAATAAGAAAAACACTGAGTATTGTACATCTATCCTTAGAAATTGGACCTAGTTCTTCAAGCCAAAACATTGAAGGTATCTACGACAAACACAGGCATGATATCTATAGTATGCAACATGTAAATGGTTGCAGGGCAAGTGAAATAGTCGTTAGCTGAAACCACCTCTGCATAGTCCAAAAAAATAGAGTAGCACAACTTGCATGTACAATTCCAGAGGCCCAAATTAGTCTATTCTGGGCAGAAGGAGATGACTAGTAGGGAAATGCCTTGCAGCAATGAGAGTTTTGGACCTGATTCCTGAAGATGTTAATCAATAATTTTTTGGATTGAAATATATCTCTGGGAGCATCAACATATCATTGCTCTACAGTGAAACTCTTCCACCCAGAAGAGACTAATTTGGAAGTCTGGAATTCCTACTTTTGCGTTGCAAAGTCGTTGTTGCGTTTCCCGTTGGTTTCTTTTCTGAAACTCATTTTGGTGTTGTCATGCCCACCATCACCGAGTTGGGAAGCTCCGTTTATTATGGTTCATTTCAATTTGGGCGCAGGAGTGGGAAGATTCTTTGCATTGCCATCATCCATTGTCATATCATCGTCCATCAAATCATCTTCTTTCGGATCACAATTCATGGCATCAACTTCTACGACAGGCATGAATCCAATTGGGCAGGTTCTCTAAGCAGCCAAGGTTGCGATGGAATTTTTTGGCTTGAAATATATCTTTCGGTGTACCAAGGGAGCATTTCCTTTTTTGCTCCTGGGCGGAGGGAAATGAATAGTAATAATATGCCCTGGAATAGTGGAACGTTTGGCCATTATGCCCCAATGTGTTTTCTGTGTGTGGAGAGAACTGCTGCCAGAAGTTATTAAGAATTTTTGTTTGCTCGAGATGATGTTTGAAATGAAAATCGGGGAGGGATAATATAACCCTTCGCAAATTATGGTTTAATGCGTATCAATGGAATATCTCCTCGAGCCTTTCGCTGATCAATGACAATTTCCAGTGTTTGTGCGGAATAAGATGTCACCATCACAGCTCAGTAATTGCACAATTAGAAAAAAGTGTGAAGGTGGCGGTGACGGCAAAAAGAGATTAAGAATTAGAAATTTATTAAAAGCACCAACCCGTGGGCTCACAAAAAAAGAAGATTGCATCACCTTTGAAATGAATACTTGGAAAGGACAACATAGTGGTGCGCAAATCTTAGTTTAATTCGTAGTAATGACAAATCTTCTCTGGATTTCCGGAAATTAATGACAATCTTAACGGTTCCTGCAGGATGGCTACTAGCATTAAAGCTTAATTATTGCATATCTGGAAACAAGCACGAAGGCAACAGTGATGGGGAAATCGATTCCAAGAAATACCAAAGTATGGAAAGCGGTCGGGCAGGTTACAAAAGAAAAATGACATAAGATATACCCAGAAGACGTGAAGGGCCGATGGTCATATTGTATCTCAGTGACAGATATCGGCCGTCAATTTGTATGTCGTGGAATTTGTAAATTGAAAAGTGGACCTGTGAGCTGGCTAGTTCAACATCGCACTTTCATTGTTCTATGTCCTCCAAATAGCACTCAGAGTTCCGCCATAGACAGATTGGCAGATGGAATCGAGAGCTGGCACGTTCAAGATTGCCATTGTTTACGGATGGAAATTGCTATGAACTATCTAACATATCTAAAAACATTATTTTCAATACTAAATTATTAATATTAGATATTGATAATTTATAACATATTATCAATAAACATAATAAACATGCACTTTTATAAAGTATGGACATGAGATTTTATAGAGCATATGCGGATACCTCATTCCATACTTAGGCACTTTTTCGATTGCGGGTTCTCGGACTGGCGGGCTAAAAATTGAGCCTCTATTATTCTATATCGTACAAATACCACCTACACTTCCGCAATATACAAATTGATAGGCGGACTTGCGAGTTGGTTGGTCCATATTGCAGAATTTAATTAGACGAGAAAGTTTGTACAATCTGGCTGGCCGAGTGATATAAAAGTATTCCGACAAATGAGCAATACATGGTAAACATGTACTTTTATAAAGTATGGACATGAGATTTCATAGAACATATGCGAATCCCTCATTCCATACTTGGGCATTTTTTGGATCGCGGGTTCGCGGCCTGGCGGGCTGAAAATTGAGTATCTATTGTTTTGTGTCCTACAAATAACACCTACACTTCCACGATATACAAATTGACAGTCAGACTTGCAGAGACGAGTCTCTATATAAAGTATGGTCATGAGATTTTATAGAGCATATGCGGATCTCTCATTCCATACATAGCCACTTTTTTTATCGCGGGTTCGCGGCCTGGCGGGCTGAAAATAGAGTCTCTATTGTTCTATGTCCTACAAATAACACCCAGACTTCCACAGTATACAAATTGACAGGAGGACCTACGGGCTGCTTGGCTGAAAATTGCATTTGTACTGTTCTAGAACATATGTGGATCCCTCATTCCATACTTGGGCACTTTTTGGATCACGGGTGAGCGGCCTGGCAGGCTGAAAATTAAGTATCTATTGTTCAGTGTCCTACAAATAGCACCTAGACTTCTGTGATATACAAATTGACAGGCAGTCCAGGCACTTTTTGGATCGCGGGTTTGCAGTCTGGCGGGCTGAAAATTGAGTATCTATTGTTCTGTGGCCTACAAATAGCACCTACACTTCTGCGATATACAAATTGACAACAACGGGACTTGCGGAGATGAGTCTCTATATAAAGTATGGACATGAGATTTTATAGAGCATATGTGGATCCCTCATTCCATACATAGCCACTTTTTTTATCACGGGTTCACGGCCTGGCGGGTTGAAAATAGAGTCTCTATTGTTCTGTGTCCTACAAATAAGACCCAGACTTCTGTGATATACAAATTGATAGGAGGACCTACAAGTTGCTTGGCTGAATATTGCATTTGTATTGTTCTAGAACATATGCGGATCCCTTATTCCACACTTGGGCACTTTTTGGATCGCGGGTTCACGGCCTGGCAGGCTGAAAATTAAGTATCTATTGTTTGGTGTCCTACAAATAGCACCTAGACTTTCGTGATATACAAATTGACAGGCAGTCCAGGCACTTTTTTGGATTGCAGGTTCACAGCTTAGCGGGCTAAAAATTGAGTATCTATTGTTCTGTGGCCTACAAATAGCACCTACACTTCCGCGATATACAAATTGACAACCGGACTTGCATAGATGACTCTCTATATAAAGTATGGACATGAGATTTTATAGAGCATATGCAGATCCCTCATTCCATACTCAGGCACTTTTTTTATTGCGGGTTCGCGGCCTGGCGTGCTGAAAATAGAGTCTCTATTGTTTTGTGTCCTACAAATAACACCCAGACTTCCGCGATATACAAATTGACAGGAGGACCTACGGGTTGCTTGGCTGATCATTGCATTTGTATTGTTCTAGAATATATGCGGATCCCTCATTCCACACTTGAGAACTTTTTGGATCGCGCGTTCGTGGCCTGGCTGGCTGAAAATTAAGTATCTATTGTTCCTTTTTGGGCCGCGGGCTGAAAATTGAGTATCTATTGTTCTGTTTCATACAAATAGCACCTACAATTCCGCGATTTACAAATTGGCAGCCGGACTTGCGGAGATGAGTCTCTATATAAAGTATGGACATGAGATTTTATAGAGCATATGTGGATCCCTCATTCCATACTTAGCCACTTTTTTGATCGCGCGTTTGCGACCTGGTGGGCTGAATATAGAGTCTCTATTGTTTTGTGTCTTACAAATAACACCCAGACTTCCGAGATATACAAATTGACAGGAGGACCTATGGGTTGCTTGGCTGAACGTTGCATTTGTAGTGTTCTAGAACATATGCGGATCCCTCATTCCATACTTGGGCACTTTTTGGATCACGGGTTCACGGTCTGGCAGGTTGAAAAATAAGTATCTATTGTTCGATGTCCTACAAATAACATGTAGACTTCTGCAATATACAAATTGACAGGCGCTCCATGCACTTTTTGGATCGTGGGTTCGCGGCCTGGTGGGCTGAAAATTGAGTATCATCCATACTTGCGGAGATATACAAATAGCACCTAGGACTTGTGGACATGAGTCTCTATATGAGATTTTATAGAGCATATGTGGAGTCTCTATATGGACATGAGTCTCAACATTGCAGTTTCATTGTTCCGTGTTCTCCAAATAGCACTCAGAGTTCTGCGATATACAAATTGACAGATGGACTTAAGGGTTGGCAAGTTCAAGTTTGTCAATGTTTACAGATGTTAATCCCTATCAACTATCTAACATATCTAAAAACAAAATTTTCAATACTATATTATTAATATTAAATTTTGATATTGCAGAATTTAATTAAACGAGAAAGTTTTTGCAATCTGGTCGGGCGACTGATATAAAAGTTTTCCAAAAAACGAGCAATGCATAGTAAACATGTACTTTCAGAAACTATGGACAAGAGATTTTATAGAGCATATGTGGATCCCTCATTCGATATTTAGCCACTTTTTTTTATCATGGGCTCTCGGCCTGGCTGGCTGAACAATTCACTTTCATTGTTTCGTATCTTCCAAGTAGCACTTGGACTTCTGCGATATGCAGATTGATAGATGGACTTGAGGGCTGGCGGGTTCAAATTTGTCATTGTTTACGGATGGCAATGCCTATCAACTACCTAACATATCTAAAAACATTAATTTCAATACTAAATTATTAATATTACATATTGATGTTGCAGAATTTAAGTAGATGACGAAGTTTGTCCATTTTGGTGGACCGACTGATATAAAAGTTTTCTGACAAATGAGAAATACATAGTAAACATGTACTTTTATAAAGTATGGACATGAGATTTTACACAACATATGTAGATTCCTTATTTCATACTTAGACACTTTTTGGATGGCGGGTTTGTAGCTTGGCGGGCTGAAAATTAAAGTTTTATTGTTCTATGGCCTACAAATAACATCCAGAGACCCCGATAAACTATCTAAAAATTCCATTGTTTACAGATGCTAATTGCTATCAACTATCTAACATATCTAAAAACATTATTTTCAATACTAAATTAATAATAATAATTTTTGATATTGCAAAATTTAATTAGACGAGGAAGTTTGTACAATCTGGTCAGGCCACTGATATAAAAGTTTTCGGAGAAATGAGCAATACATAGTAAACATGTACTTTTAAAAACAAACAATATTGTAACTTCACATGCAATCCTCTAACAATTTTGCATGCAACTATTTTATTTCATGGAAGGAGTGGAGCAACAGCAAAATCTCACAGAATAACAGATATCGGCCTCGACAGACATGGCAAATAACACAACTGCATGTAGACCCGTGGGTGTAGGGGAAGAACACCGTAAAGTGCCCCAAATAAACAATAATAATCCAAAACAAAGGAAAAAAGAAAATCTCCAACAACCGTCGCTGCACCCCAACCCTACAAGGCCGAATCAAACAAAAGAAAACAACAAGGACCAAATTTTGGCGGGTTCAAAATTGCAATTGTTTAGGGATGATCATCCTATCTAACTTTATCTAAAAACATTATTTTCAAATACTAAATTATTAATACTAACTATTATTCATTCATTCAAATTATTCCAGGATATTAATTTTACCAAGTTCAACGAATAAGCAAAAATGGAAAAACAACGACCAACTTGAATTTTAAGAGCCTCTTGTTGGTATGATAGGACAGTTGCACTTCACACACTATATATTCGTTGATTTCAAATTATTTCAGAACAATAAGTTGACCAAGTTCATCGATCAAGGAAATCTGCTAAAGCAAGCCACATACTACATTTGCGTCATAGCGCCATAGAAATTATCAGGCGGATCTGCGCGCCAGCTGGCTAAAAAAATCAATTATATTGTTTCGTTTCCTCTAAAGAACAATTGGAGTTCCACGGTATACAGATTGAGAGACAAAGAAGATAACCAAGAACCAACCATACTTTAAATAGGCTGCAAGCAAGTTTTTAGAAGGTTCCATAGAGCATAACCCATCGACCTTTGCACCAAACAATTTGATATACAAAGAAAAGACGTCGTCGCATTCGTTTTCTCTTGCATGTGATATATGTTCCCAGTAGGAAATAACTGGGGCCATGCGATATATGGGCATTACAGAGATATGGACCAAGTCCAATGAACATTCATCTGGATGTTGAACAAATATTACAGAGACACGAGGTATTTTCGTTTTCTGCCAAAGTTTCATATATTTTATTTTTTCCGCTTCTTCAGTTGATATGAAAAATTGCATTGTCCTCATTTAAGATGAATTTGCTCTATATCCGAAGTTGTCGCAGCATGTACACACTTCTTACCTTTTTCTGTAGATACGTTTCATATGAAAACTCTGCCAACTCAAGAAGCACATTTTTTAATAGAGACTGTCTAACCCTACAATGCACGGTTGTGTTGCCCATGGTTCGGATAACAACATTGATGCAATGTACATATATATGTGGACATTTTTCATTGCATCGCAGACAATCAATCATATCATCACTTATTAAAGCGGAGGCATAAGCAGCGGAATTGCAGTTTGCACATACAGGCTCAAAGGGGGTCGAGTACACATTGGATGCAACTAAAAGACCTTCAACCTGGGAAAGTGAGAAAAGGGATTAATACATTGAAGAATATAATACACAACTGCACCCCCCCTCCCCTTAAAAATAAAAATAAAAAATTAAACAGGCGCAGAAATTTGTTCAAGGCTATTTCTATAAGCAAAGTGAGGATGATTTTGTGGATGTATATGCAAAACAGTTGTAGAGCTAGCTAGTTTCTTCAGATCCTCTACTATATCTGCTCGCAACTCTGTTACAAATGTTGCCTGGGTTGTCTAAAAGATCCTTTCTCTAGCATCCCTCTTCTTTTTTATATTTTTGAACAACATAAGTGGAATCTGCCCTTTATGCAATTGTTGTTCTATTGACGAAAACAAATCTAAATACGTATCGAACAATTGTAGCTGCAACATGGAACAATGCAATATTTGTGTAACTTATCCGACATACATGCAGATGCGAAAGTAAAGGACAAAACTGAATATGAAAAGTAGTATCATTGCCTTGTCGTTGTCCAACTCGCCATCCTTTATATGGAGAATGTGTTGCAAGCCAAATTTTCTCGCCAGTGTGACAACATCCCCAATCGTTCTGATTGGGTAAACATCAGTGCTTCGTGCAAGCTGGTTGATAGTTGAGCCTGGGACGAAGTGATATTTTGAACAAACAGCGGGAATTTTTTCCACAATGCTTGTTTCGTTCAATGAAATAATTCGATCGCAATCACCATGGTCATATACTGTTTTGGGAAATATATTAAAATTTGTAATGGATATCCCATTATGCAGCAATATCTTTTCAGCATGTTTATGGACAAGTTGTGGGGGAACAATCAATGTCACTGTCATCATGGCATCCTTGTCTGTCGTGTCAGCATGCATAATGGATCTACTTTTATTTTCCTTGTCCAAGTAGGTGCTATAGACAACCATTATGTCCCCGACAAACACTTGTCCACTTTGGCGGTTGTTCAAGGCTTCTATTGACAGTACTTTGGATGTTACAACTCTAGACCTGATGACATTTTTTGAACAGGAAAACTAAAGTAAATGGTAGTGTGCTACAAATACACGCATAGTTTTTGATGAACTATGGAGCCACAGTTTCACAACCACACCTCTTAGTCTGCGGAACATGCAGAACGTTCGGTGTCTCACTTGTACTTGTTGATACCTCTTGCAAGTTTCAAACCATGTATTGCAGATGGCATCAGCATATCCGCCATGCCATAGATGAATATACAGCCCAGGAAATCTGTTTAGTAAACATAGTAAGAGGAGAGCGTATGCATCTTTACCTTTGGCCTTGTCGGTCTGCAGATATCTGGGATCACTGAGTGCTCATGGTCGTGTCACTAGTCCAACATTTTTTGATGCAAGCATGTGCAGATGAACATCAGGACTAAACAAGCATATGCATTGTATATTGTCCATCAGAACGACAAAAATAACCGAAAAACTGTATGCATCTGAATTTTTCAACTAGAGTAATGTTTAACAGTAAACAAAGCATGAGCACAGGGCACCATGGCCAATCTGTATATCGCGGACCCTTGGAATCCAAGGGATAAATATTCAACCTGCCAGCCTGGAACCCGCAATCGAGAAAGTGGGTAACTATGGAATAAGGTAGGAGCAGGACCACATATGTCAAACCGTTAGTCCGCCAACTGGCGCATGAAGGAATTTTCGGAAAGCACACTAAGCAGATGAATTGGAAAAAAAAAGGGATAATAGATGATGGGAAAAGTAGAAATAAGGAGCGTAGAAAGGCCCATTACTGCGAAGTGATCATTTTCAAGTCTAATATGATATACCCCCAGCCGGTTTGTATATTTAATTTACCAGCACACTTGGTATACCTTTTAGAAGATTGTACCACAGAATCCTCTGCTGTTGCACATAAGAAGTCATCTACATGTCCAAGCAACCTATTTTTTCCAAGGTAGCAATGTCGAAGATGCAATGGACATGAAGGCAAGTTAGTATGAAGACATACATCTAAAAGAAAAATAAACGGGTCTATTTACCCGCCAAAGAGTCCTTCGTCTTGTCCAACCATTATGTTTGTTTAAATGCAGCAATGCAACACAAACGCAACGGACATGAAATAGCTTAGTATGACGCATGTAACCAATATAACTTACCATATAGGAAGGCACACAACTAGTTTAACATATATACAAACCATAAATGAAATACAAAACAACGCAATATGAAACAACAGTACAAGCATGCACCTTTCTATATCCTCTTCACCTTTCTATATCCTCTTCAGTCGTTGCAGTCAAGACTCCCTTCTTTTCGCCAACTACTCTGTTTGTTTCAATGTGGGAACACACAAAATTCAATGAACATCAATGGAAGCTGGTATTCACCGGAGAACAAGCAATATGTACATACAACAAAAATGACTCAACGAATAGTCTAGAAATGAAGAAACACGAACCTTTGTGCTTCTCTATCCATGGTTGTAAACGTGTAGATTTTTTTTCCCTGCCCAAAATGTATTACAAGCGACAAAATATCACACAATTGCATAGTCGAAGCTAAACGATTTCTGGTTTTCCCTGGCAATTTATCCATATATGCCCTTTAACCATGTTCTTTATCCTCTACACATACTACTATGCCCATGATACAAGTTCTCGGTTTTACGTGGCAAACTACCCAGACATGCTTCCAGACATGAAAATATAATCTTGCAGAATCTTTGTTGCACATATCATATCTCAAGCACAACACAAATTGTATCATGTGCACACCAGTCTATGTAGAGGAGAAAGAACATGCAATGTCATATCCACACATCTGACCATACATTGTTTATAAATGTAGCCTGCATACATATGCTTTATTCCAACAAAAAAATAAAGGATATTGTAACTTCACATGCAATCCTCGCACAATTTTGCATCCAACTATTTTCTTTCATGGCAGGACTGGAGCAGCAGCAAAATCTCACAGAATAACATATATCGGCCTCGAAAAACATGGCAAATAACACAACTGTATGTCGACTCGTGGGTGCAGGCGTTGAACACCATAAAACGCCCCAAACAAACAATAACAATCCAACAGAAAAAGAAAAAAAAAAGCTCTAACAACCGTCGTTGCACCCCAACCCTGCAAGGCCGAATCAAACAAAAGAAAACAGCGAGGACCAAACTAACGAGAAAGCACCAACAAGATGAATTGCACCCCCAGGTCCCCAAAGTGAAAACCCCAGGCAAACAAACAGATCCAACAACCCACGAACCAGCAAGAACCACCGAGCCAATGAACAATATATATGTATCTCCAACGATTACGAAACTGCACCCCAAGTACAGAAGAAACTGGAAACATAAAAGGAACATGTGACTACAAATAAGAAAACATTCTACTTGCAAACTGAAAACACTGAACAACAAACAAGGAATACAAAATGAAACTATGGCATCCAAACTTACTCCGAAACAATGAAATGCAGAAGCGTAGGTCGAATCGCAAGAGAAACAACAAGAAGTAGCAACCGAGAAACCAATGAAGAAAAAGCACTCATCGAACCAGTAAACAATGTATCTAGCTTCAATGGCAGAACAAGGATGAAACATATAATGGCTATTGAAATGGCGGTGGACAAACAAGACTGTGCAAATTATAGAAAATTTCAAGGAAAAATGTACTCCGAGAAGCGTATTTACATAAACATTTAAGATTGTCAGGTTGTCTAAGGACCTCGCGGTATGAAAACATTTAAGTTGTCAGGGGTGTTGGAGGACTTCACGTCATGTAAACATTTACACTGTTAGGCCTATTGAGGCATCTCGGAATAAGTGTCAATACATTTTAACACATATACATCCGCCAAAGACACTATACACTTTGGAATTTTGAATCACTACAAAGCTTGGATATCAAAACATTTCAATATGCTTAGTACACATCATAACCTACGGATATATTCGGCTAACAGAAAATGCTAATACAAACATTCGAATTAATGCTAGCATTAATCGACCTTCAACCAATATAGAGGAAAAATATATGATTAAAAAATATTGTCTACGAGAAAAACTTTGGATATGTTGCCATATAGTACATTGGGAATAGCAAAGCCAGTAATAAGACCTCCAATCTCTTATCCAATCAGAGCAGTACATATATGTTATGTGCTTTTAATTCCATAGCTCCAACAATAGGTATTGTGTAAATATTTCGGGTCAAAGGACAAACTAATATGTAGTCAACGCATTATCAAACGCTATAGTCCCTCTATGCCTATGACATGGACTAATAACATAAACCTTACATAAATGCATGTAAATGTGAACATATATAACGAAAATCATACAACTAGATTTTCATGACAATAGGGCCTACTAAGGAATTCTAGAATATTCAACAAATTTTATCTCCAACATACCCAAACTTTCACCCAGATTAAAGCCCTATATCTCGTCCTTCTATGTCAACAAGGTTGCTTCTATTGTAGTGTAAAAATTTGACCAAGGAGGACAAGTATTACTTGAAGCATGGGGTGATGTACAAATTCAACCAGGTATGTCCAAAGTTGAAAGACCTATAGTGTTGCATACCTATCTATGACATCTATATTGAGTAATAGATTCTATATACATGAGCTATTTTATCAATATATGCTAATGATTTTGGAATAATGTTTTAGTCCTAAGCTTTGATAATATCATAGTTTAATATTTATAAAAGCTCGGTTTTATGAAATAAGGATTTTGTTGTTTTTATTAGTGATTTATGCTTTAAGTTAGGGTCTTTGCCTCTTTTTGATATAAATAAGGGTTTGCTTCCTCTCCTATGTAACTCTCATTATTTTACCAATCTAATCAACTAAATTATTGGAGAATTCCACTTCCATTACTTGGATTTGCATATGCATTACACCCATAGGTGTATAATCCCCCCACTATTCTCCTTGTTTTTTGGTTCTTTATTTTGGGTATAGTGACAATGCATCTAGACTTGAATCTCTTAGTCACATGGTTCTTTTATGAGGGATAAAATGACAACCAACCTTGTGCTCTATAATTTTGTATCCCTCTAAGTTAGACAAAGTATTAATTGATTGCAAGGCCCATGGTTTATGGGTAGTGTTGATATGTTTATGAAGTCATGGTAGTGAAGGTTCAACCCACATACAAAATCACCATTATCTACATTGATCTATGAAAGATTGCACAATATCCCCTCTTGAATATTAAAGTTGTAAGTCTCTCACAACTATTGTAACTTGGGTCATGCATTTAGTAGCGGACACTGATAAAATTCTTCTTAATCACTGGAATTGGGGATCCCAAGCACTGTTCCTCAAAAAATGGCATGTGGATTTTGATGCAACCTCTTAAGGGCTTGAGGTCACTCTAATTTTGGTTTTTTTCCGTGGGCTCCCCATAATTCTTTGGTCAAAAGAGGTGTTCTGGGAGTGTTACCCCCCCCATCCTAGGGGTAAATAAGGAGATGATGTCTCGAGGCTCCCAGGTAGTAGACATGGAGTATCGAGAGCTAGATGGACAACACAGCCCACAAAGCCCCTCTTCTTCACCACGCTTCATTGTCATCATCAACAGTATAGTAGTGTCCACCATGCCAGCCTGGTCCATGGAGGGCGACATGTATTGCTTCATGAGGTAACTAGTCAAGTCGCATGGTGAGTATTGTTTTAATATTTGTGGCATTTGGATAAATTTCAGAGGTTTCTCTCTAATTTTGAAACGTTTTCTCGGAAGTTATGTTTTTTACCGTCTTTCACCTTGGTGGTTATCTTGGGGTTTCTAGTAAATTGGTCTCCCATGGGGAAAGGGGTGCTACTAGGGGTTCTTCTAGATGGTCTATTGTGCCATTCTCGATCGTCTTTTATCACTTTCCATCTTATTTCCCCTTCGTATCCTGATCTTTTGGGTTTTTGGTTTAAATGTACCCCAAAAAGGGGATTGTAACTCATTATCTTATGGGAAGAAGGGGCTAAAGGCATAAAGGTTGTTGCAATTGGTGGAAATAAATAAATAAAAGGAAAGAGCATCCACGATCAAAATGTAGTGGCAAGGATACAAAGGGACATAAAATCTATAGTCCAAAACTTGAGCTCTACCTTTCTAAGTGCTCACCCTAAGTCCTGAGTGTGAATGAATGCCTCACCAATTTGAAAAGGACTTCTAAGTATCCCACTTAAAAGGAAACACATTTAATGCACAAAATCAAGAAACCTTGTAAAGGGGACTTGCAAATTATCTAAAGAAAATAAAGAACAAGGAAATTATAGGGCTTGGAAAAAGGTTGTGCCCCAAATGAAAGGTAACTCAAGAATGCAACGCACCCTCCACAAAGGCACCCATGAAATGAGACCATATGTGACCCTTTCATGTCAATGATCGCATGCCCAAAAGTCTCTCTCTCATCCAACTCACATTCATTACATGACCTAGATAGGGTTCACCGGGAAACACTAATATAAATAGAAGAAGGAGAGAGTCATGATCATCATCAATCATGCACATGTGTTTATTCATCTTTACACTTGGGGCATAGATGTAATGGATGAGCACTAATCTCTTTCACTTTCTCTCGTTCCATTTTTTTTTTGCATTATATATCTTTGTCTTAAGGTGCTTAGGCTTCTTTGAGAATTATTGAATTGTAGGGCTATAGTTTGATCCTTAAGGAGGCATTGGAGTTAGGGTTTGGTGATAAACCCTAAGTTGTACTTGTTGAGGAATAAGAGAAGAAGAGATGCCTTGCATGAGGTCAAGGAGGACTTGCTAGTGGTGATTCTAGCTTGTTGGAGTATCTTTGGTGAAGCTAGGGTTTTTCTTGGTTTTCCCTAGCTGGGGTTTTGGAGATCTTGGAGAGTTGTACTAGCTTGTGATAAGTTGAGAGAATGTACTTAAAATTCATCTTTCATATATTATAACTTCATCTTTCATATATATATATGAAGCTTTTAGTTGTCCAAAATCAATTTATTGCATATTTGCTTTTCAGTTATTATTGTCTTCATGGTTTGTTAATCTCCAGCACTTATATGTCCTACTGATTTGACATAAGTTAAGGCTGAAATTGTTAAAAAAAATAATATTTATATTGAATATAATAAGAAAGTTTGATTTCTATAAATATCCATTAATTGCAATGATTACGGAGTTGGTTTATGCATTAAAAGATTTCCCTAAAGGTTGAAACTTGTTGGCATATATTTGGTATCTACTCTCTTGGATTGCCTAGTGTTTGGGGTTGATGTGAAGTGAAATATTGTTCATTGTTTGTTGTTGTAATTTATATCTTAGTTCATCCCTATGGCTATTAATTCATAGGGATTAAATCTGTGGAACCTCTAAAAAGAAGAAATTTCTGAATTTGCAAAAGAAACCTCAATTCATGAAATTTCTACACAGTATCAAAGATTTCTTGCTAAAATCATTCTTTTGCTGAAGGAATTGATACTTTCGATGCATTGTACCTGGGAATGGTATGTTGACTTTGTTAGAATATAGAAGATTGTGTGCTCGTTTTACCATTGACAATACCCTTGTCACCCAACCATAGGCTGAAGCCACCCTCCGAACACCTTAACCTTGACTGAGAATTACTCCGGAAGCAAACCCTAGGCTAGATAGCCAAACAAGGTGTAGCACATCTTCCTCCAAGGATATCGCACCAACAATAGCTGATCAGATAGTCCAAAACCTAGCCAAGAGATAGTCCAAGCCAACACTGAAAACTGGTTGCTGCAGCAGCTGCACCTGCGACTCTCCTCCACACGTGTGCACCAAACTGTGAACTGCAGTGTGCACCAGTTGTTGCTCTGCAATTCTGAGATGTGTCAAATGAGAAATGCCACCTTGTATTTATAGTGGTTCTGTCAGATTTGTTGGGGCCGACTTCTCCTTCTGGGTACATGTCTGTTCAGTATATTATTATTATTATTTCTGGCCGACTTCTTCTCTTGGAGGCTAATAACCTAATATAAATTATCTTTTTGAGACGACAAGACTTCTAGGGTTATTAGCCAACTCATTAGGGTTTTCTCTTTCTTTCTGGAGTCTTCTATTCTCGTTAGGTTTACACATGGAGGTAAATACCTCCCACAGCTACCATAATATTAACACTCCCTCCTAGCTAGGGAGGTATTACAGGTAATGGTCTTGAGCACAAAAACATACCTGGTAGCATCAACATAGTCGTTTAGACTATCTCATGACTAGATCATGAGCATCACCATCACCATCAGCTGCATCATCTCTCGAAACCATACTTCATCTGAGTAATCAGACATGATGTTGGATAAGCCACTCACACCATAGAGTGATACAAGAGTCATTCTTATAATCTAGAAGAGTAAATGCTCTGAACTATTTTCCGTTTGGAAAATCTTTGTTCATCATTCGTCTGGATGATGATTATCTACAATAAACTGTTGATAGTCTTCAAGGCGATTAGAAAAAAGATAGAACACAACTGTGTCTATCCATATTAGTATATAACTACAATCCAGTGGTACACTACCACACCAAGTAACACACAAGTACTTTATCAGCAACGTATAGTCACGAACAGTGGAACATATCCACCACAGTAGTCTTCATCTACTGTCATACAGTCTTCATAACAAACATCTAATAGTAACCTGCACATAAACAATGTTATGATATAAATTGAATCATCTAGGCCAATATTTCACTCACATCTGTGAACTCTGAAATAATATCTGCCCTCAGAGTATAACAATGAGATATCTGGACTATTATTCTCAAGCAAGGAGGAATAATTGTCATGTCTTCTGAACCTGGACCATTCCCCACTGTGGGCCACTCTTCCTACACTAATCAAAGTGCACCCTGGAGAGAATGTATAACCCTAAGGAATGTATGTCCCTGATTGTTGAGCCTGGACCATTCCCCACTCTGGGCCATTCCTCCTACACTAATCAAAGTGCACCCTGGAGAGAATGTATAAACCCCAAGGAATGACTGTCCCTGATTGCTGAGCCTGGACCATTCCCCACCCTGGGCCATTCCTCCTACACTAATCAAAGTGCACCCTGGAGAGAATGTATAAACCCTAAGGAATGATTTTCTGGACCATTTCCTCTGTTAACCACAACAGGAAAAGATTTTCCTGCATCAACCTCCAAAAACAGACCATTCCTCATGTTAACCACAATGAGAAATCGTTGTCTGGTGAGGCGGGCCAGTCTTCGTGAGTAACCCTCAAGAAGAGGGACTTCCCTAGACCACTCCCCATGTCAACCACAATGGGAAGTCGTTGTCTATGATACATCAACAATCAGACTACTTCCTATGTTAACCACAATGGGAAGTCACTATCCATCATAAATCTCAATCCACTTTCCGAACGGGAAAGCATCTGTCCAAGATGGACTATTTTTCAATGAATGTCTTCAATAATATTTTCAGTGCTCCCTCCCAGGGGAGTCATTTCTTCCTTTTTCAATAAGGAAGTTTTTTCCACGAGCTCTAGCTTGAGTACGCAAACTCTTTCATCTTGGATAGAAGCTTTACCAAAATGTCTGCTTATCTGCTCATCTGTGGAGTTATGTATTGGAGAACCATTTTCTCCTTTCTGGACTTCATCATGGATAATGTAATGCTTGATTTCAAATGTACTTTAGTCTGGAACACTNTGAAGGCTTCATGTAGATCTGAACAATAGAGTATATCATTGTTGGAAAACTGGAACATATCCATGTGGTACTTCTTCTGTCATCATGAGATCTGATCTACTGAGTAATCATCTTGATGTTATAGGGAATCTTCACCACGCTTCTGATGTGCATTGGAGGTTCTTCCACCAAGTTATCTTCTTTTATCTGCATACAATGGTCTCTTTCTGGTATGCCTCAAAATCTTGAGATTGCTCTTCATACGTTCTTTATTGAATTTCTCTGGAGAACATTCTTTGTATTCATCTGATGTAGAACTCCAACTCATGGATGTTGCGGATGATATAGTGACTCATGTGGAGATAATTCTAGTTTACTGGAACAAGTAATCATCATAGTCTTCTCCCTCCATCTGGGAGAACCTCTAGTTCTAGGTCTCGCAATGATTTCATTCATAAGTCTTCCATACACTGTTCTTTATCATGACTTTCAGTTCTTCTGCTTGATTTATTTTAGTGAGTTCATATCAGGCTGGTAATCTTGTGATTCTTGATATAATGACTGGTAGTTCTAATTTCTCTTTCTTTCTTGGAATCTTCATGTTTTTCTTTAGCTCTTGGGTCCATGGAGTTTCTTATAGATTCCATGCCCTAGAGATTCCACTTCTTCCTTTCATCATAGGGTCATGGATCTGGATGGAAAACCAGGGATACTTTAAGGCTTCTCTTTGAGGAAGACTTCTTGAACTGAACACATACTATCTTTCATGGTTACTACCATGGATATATACTTCATCATTTTCAATGGATCATAGGATTAGCTCCCTCCTAACCCTTGCTTCATGTAAGAGTGCATATAATTGGCTCCCTCCGTCTAACAGATTCCACGCTTTCATCTGCATCCTTATTGTCTTCTGCAATATATAATTGGCTCTCTTATCTAACAGAATCCACGCTTTCGTCTTGTTGTCTTCTACAAAACGTCATAAGTCTTTTTCCAATTTCCTCTCGATTGTTGACTTCTTTCTGTCTTTGCTTCTTCTAAGTCTCTTCATGATTGATTCGGCTTAATAGCTTCCACA